>JACXGJ010004147.1:0-31022 GCA_016801105.1 Esox niger | reverse complement strand
CTGCCTCTCTTTGTTTATTTACTTTTAATCAACTTTATAATTTTCATCTTCAGGCCCACAACAGCCAGACATCTGTCACATGCGTGAGACAAGAGGAGAATAATTACTTGGTCCTGGCAACAGGGAACATGTACGACAAAGTCTTTCCAGCTAACATTCCGATGGGAATGCAGCGGCCAGGAGTTTGCCAGATCCTCTACCAACAAAGCTTCTCAATGAGTCTCGGCCAGGCCACAAATGGAGAACTCTCTCAGTACCGACAATCGCACTAACGTACGGCACGTGATGTATGCCTGTCAGTTGGGGACTTGCCACATTGAGACGCCTGTTGACTTGTTAACCTCTCATCTTGTTACTGCAACACTGCATTCATTCAGTGGACACAGCCTGCTTGTCAATGTAATGCTAGAGAACATGGGACGTATGTCTGTTGTTTAACCATTAGTATTTCCCTCAATCTCTTCCAGTTTATGTGACCGGCTGCAATGGTTTTCAACTAAAATAGATTTTGGATAGTGGTTTAAACTTGCATTTCTGTATTTTGTTGACTATTGGTCTGTCTGAAGACATCAGTAGCGTACACTGTATTCAAACAATTGCGTGAAAGAATGTGGTGGAGACGATTAAATTAAAAAATTAAAAAATGCAATATCGGATGGTAACTTCTTAGTTTTTTACCCTCCCTTTTACAACTACTTCACTGTATCCCTTCATTGTTACTTATACTTCGCTTCACTTTCATTGTGCCAATGTCTGTTATTATAACCTACTGACAAGAAAAGTATTTTCTAAATTTTTTTTTTTGTTGTGTAGTTAATTGCATTGCACTTTTAGAATGTATGTAAATGACCCTTAATGCTCATTGGCTGGTGTGTCTTTGAGAACACGCGGCAGAGTGGACTGTGAATGAATGCATGTAGTAGAGAGTGTAGCATGAGGGCAGGGGTTATTCTCCAGATGAATTTGATTAGACTTGATGAATTCTCCCCTGACCTTGTACCATCCGCGCCAAGGCCAACGACTAAAGCAGACATGCAAAGTCATTTTGCAAAAGGCTGTGACAACCTTAACCTCTGTTAGCTTTGGCACATGATTGGAGCTAATTAACTAGCATTTATTATTGATGAGGTGCAGATACGAGTGCCCTCACACGCACCCACACACACACAGCCACATGCCGTCAATATGACTTTGGCCACACACAGTGCCATAGACTCAAATGCACACGGGATCACCCACTCACACACATACAAATCGACGAGCACAGAATGCGTCACATACCTTAACTTACAAAATGGCCCTTAGCAAACCTTGGGGGTCATATCATGGATGTTGAATATAATGAGTGAACATGTACTCTCGTCCCTCACAGAGAGAGCTGTTAACTTTGGGGTGAGATAAGATAGAACAAATTCCCAGTCTCCACCGTGCTTTAACTAGTATGGCAGCAGAGAACTCATTAGCATTTAAATGGGAAAAAGATAACGCAGCAGTTGGCACAGTCATACCTCCCTCCATTTTTGTTTGGAGCAGAAACGGTAGCCACAACAGCCCTATTAGCATCTACAGTAATTGCTGTCATGAGTTAATTTAAAAAAAAATCACTGTGTGAGGAAAACTGAATTCGGTTTTATACCTTATTTCTTAACGTTTAGTATTTAATAATCACCTCTTGTTTTTGATGTCACTGGCCATAACCACCCATATGGACATTTTAAATAAATTAAAACATATTTGGGATACATTTAAAAATTACAAAAACTGGACAATGTGTTTGACAAAATGTAATTAATACATTTAGAATATGTTTAAAAATATATCAACAAATGCATAAAAATAAATTGGAGATGCATTTTAAAAATTATTGGAAAATACATACTAGATATATTGTACAATACATTGGGGAAATATATTTTTGAATACATTTTAAAAATTTAACTCTCGTCAATTCGTGTCTTGAACCCATGATATTTGGCTGTTAAGGCAAGTGTGCTAACAGCTACTCCAAACAAGGATATCTGTTTCAGAGGGGCGAGTGGTGGTCTTACCAAGGTTGCTACAGTATATTAGAGTATATTGGTGAGATTAAATGCATTTTGTAAATGTATATCTATTAATATAGATGTGTGTTTCAACATCTAAAAGTGATGTCATCAATACGTCACTAATAATGAACATTTTGAAAGTGTTGTTTGTACAGTCACTGTGTGAAGACAAGTGTGCTGCGTTTGTTTTGAAAATCTGGTCCTATTATTGGCTGCAATTAAATACTGATTTCAGAAAATAAACCTGGGTTACACCTAAGGGACCCCATAGTCCTTGCCAGGCCCAATATCTTGGTCTCAGATATTGTGTTCCATGTTGAAATAATGGTCAAATCTTTTTCAAATTAGCTGCGAAGTGAAAACATTTAACAAGTCTTACATGACTGTCATTTTGGAATCTGAACATTAATTGTTTTGAACTACATATGAACAGGAAATAAAAGGTGAAATACATTTTGATACCTTATATGTATTTTGAATAAAAATATATGTTTCAACATATATTCATCATACATTCTACATGTATTTGAAAAAATATATATATTTTCCATAAAGGCAGAGAGCACCACATGTTCGGAATGTCATGCTGTTTGTGGATGGTAACGGATGGCTTTTGTCTATTTCACAGCCCACTCGACCACTCGTTTCCCCACACAAGTAAGCCTAATGCTCTTACAGGGATTATAAAGTTGAAAACGGCACCATTAGTCCATTCTTGTAGAGCTCCATCAGATTTCGAGCGTGAGCTCCGATATCTGGTCCCTGAGTAGGTTAGTTCTCCCAAAGCTAGTCTATGACTCAGCTGGAGCTTTGTGGGTAAAAAGAAAACAAAACAACAAAAAAATGAGGACAGCTGCTGTTTCAACATGACACAAGTCTGTCTCTTTGTATCTGCCTCACATTTCTCCTCCCTGGGAAATAAGGCAAGAGGGCAGCTGTGGTGGGGTGACTTGGGATGAATTAAAGGCTGTTTCCTATCAGGCTCCGGAGGGTCTGATCCCCCATCCCGCTTGTCTGGCGGGCACCCCTCTCTCTGCCCGGCGGCAGCGTCCACAATTGGTGGAGCACATGGATCAAATTATATCAGCCCCCTTCGCTGTAACGTGTCCCACGAATAATAACAATGGGTATTTTGATTCAAAATGGCGTCCGGATGGAAGGAACCTCTGTCCCGGCACCGGCGGTTGGAGCTGATGGCGTTGTGTAACGTTGTTTCCTAACGTTGTTGCCAGTTTGGCCCGTCGCCCCCACTACTTCCCTCCATCCCGGGTGTCGTGCTCAAACCCCAGTCCTCACCAAACCACAGGTCCTCCTAGGCCCGGTAGCAGAAAAAACATTTTCTCTTGTTTCATTCTGCATATCACACATAAAGTAGGAAGTGGGGAACTTTTTCAGTGTACTCTGCAATACAACAGTCTGGGCTGATATAATGGTATCACTTCAATTGTTCTTTTGTCTGGGATAATGTAGATGGACTTAGTGCTATTACTTTATTTGCCCTGTTGTCTGTGATAACCCGGGCTGATGGTACCAGTTAATTTGTCCCGCTATCTGGGATCTTGACGGCTGTTAAATGGGTTCTTGTAATACTCCTGTAGATAAGCTGCTACAGTGTGTTTGGTAACAAGGATTCTGTGTTCTTCTTTTTTATCTCTGTGGATATGACACTGTACAGACCTCCCCACTCCCCTCTGAACATACTCCTGTCATCACCTCCTCTTATAAGGCTATGAAACAGGTGGCAGGCGCTCAGTGAGAAGCAAGGGGAAACAGTTCATGGAGGTGTGTGTAGAGAAGGAGAGACTCACTGGCTTGAATTGGTCAATTCCTCTCTTGCCTTTCTCTGTCTCTTTCCTGTCTAGTTTTATCACTTCCTCTCTGTATCCCTGTTCTGTTTCAAATCATTATTCACTTTTAATACAGCCATTCTCTCGCCAAATGATATAAGAGTCCAGGCATCTATGATTACGCTGACAAGGTGTAGGGCCTCTATAACTCTACAGGAACACATCCATTACAAACCACCATAGACCAACTCACTTAAATATCATGAAAAGTAATAGGCTGAAGGTCCCCAACCCTTCATGTAGCCTACGTGTTGATAAAACACAATATAAAGCAGTGATACGGGAGAAGTGATGAACAAGTCGCTGGACAACATACCTCAGGTATTTCTAATCAAAACCCTCATGGCATCCAATCGGACCAGATGTTCAATTTCAACTAAATGTAACGTGTATAGAATCTTTGTTAACACTTGAAATGATAGTGGAGGTGTCCTCAAGGCCTTTGTGTTCCACTTTCATGAGTCATAGACTCAATCGCTGTGAAATTACATTGCCCAGACATCTGTACATTGCAATTTCCAACCAGTCGAGATGTAACAAATTACAGATATATCGACTATGTTGTCTTGAGTCTGTATAGAGTGTATTTTCATAACTTGTTGTTTTTCTTCTCCTGGATTTTTGAATACATGGCTGTGTTCTAAACCTAATTAAATGTGGCCAGTACCTTCATGTGAGAAAAAGTCCTTTCTTTTACATATTCTAACAGATGGGTATATGAGTAAATTCAAATTTTTTTGTGCATAACCGAATTTGACAAATCACACATAAAAAAGAACTTTGAAACCATTAATGTGATTAAAATCAACCAAAAGCTATAATAGAATGTCTTAAAAAGAAGAAATGAGGGTAAATAATGTATGTTCATGTCCTCATTACTGATCATCTACCTGCTTATAAGAATGAAAGGTAGCTTTTACTAGTCACTTCTTCTGAATAGGACAATTCCTAAATGCTATGCATCAAAAACGGCCAAATGAAAATGTGAGTACACCAGCAGGTTTTCTCATTTTTATATTTGGACACATCACAGATATTTCAACCACACAGACTGATGAAAAATCACACAAACTAATAAACAACCTAGTTCCAAAAAAGCTGGGACGCTGCGTAAAATGCCAATAAAAACAGAATGCAAGGATGTGTAAATCATTTATAGAGAAAACAACTAGAGTTAATTTTTTTAAATTAAAATCCCCATTAAATTGTGTAAATCCATTAGCTGTAATGGAGGTAATATCCTAAGTAACTTAAACATGTGTAGGATATTTGGTAGTTAGGATGTTAGTCAGGGCTAGGTCCAGGTTCTAACATTTTATTTATTTAAATTGTTTTATTGTTTAAAGCTAGAAAACTATGTTGTTGTAATAACTTTTTGACTGTTGCTGGATTAATGTGGTATTGTAGAGATACCATGGACCGTTTAGAAATGTTTTGTTTTTGAAAACCTTTGAAATTAATTTGTAATTATCATAAAACGTGTTCTCCTTGCTTTTATATATGAAAAAACAATACACTGTGAGAAATTTCTAAATTATTATACAACCCTGTTTCCAGAAAGGTTGGGATGGTGCGTGAAATGCAATTAAAAACAGAATGCAATGATGTGCAAATAATTTAATCCATATACTCGACTGAACATTTTATAAAGACAACATCAAATGTTGAAACTGAGAATTTCTTTATTTTTTGGAAAAATACATGACCATTTTGAATTTGACGCCAGCAAAACATGTCCATAATATTGGGACAGGAGCATGGTCATCACCTCTTCTTTTTACAATACTTGTTAAGCGTTTGGGAATTGAGGAGTCCGACAGCTGTAGTTCTGAAAGAGAAATGTATTCCCATTCTTGCTTGATATAGGATTTGCAGCCACATATTGTCTTCACCGACAATGGATTTCGGAAGTGTATCCGAGCACATGCAGAGATGTTGACTACAGAATCGTGTCTGTTTTAAATGTTGTGCCGCCTGAGGGCCCGTTGATCAATGTCATCCAATATTGGTTTTCGGCCTTGTCCCTTGCCTACAGCGATTTCGCCGGATTCAATGAATCTTTCAATGATATTATCTACCATACCCAAAATGCTTGGATATTTTACGTTCAGAAACGTTATTCTTAAATTGCACTATTCGCCCATGCAGTCTGTCACAGAGTGGTGAACCCCTCCCCATCCTCTCTTCTGACAGACACATCCTCTCTGGAATGATCCTTAAATACCCAATCATGTTACAAACCTGTTGCCAATTGATCTTATTAGTTATGTGATATTTCACCAGGTTAGTGCTTTAGTATTACACAACATATATAGTCTTTTGTTGCCTCTGTCCTAATTGTTTTTAAATGTGTTAGAGGCATCAAATTCAAAGTGTGTGTATATTTTTCAAGAAACCATAAAATGCCAGTTTCAACATTTGTTGACTTTGTGCTATTTTCTGTGGATCATAGGGTTTAAATAATTTGTACATCATTGCATTCTTTTTTTCTTTACGTTTTACGCAGCATCCCTTTTTTGGAAACAGGGTATGTTTGAGACCACGTATGCATTTAAAATAAATTGAAATGCAATATATAATGCGTGAAAATTACACCTCAAACTTTTTTTATACCATAACATGAAATGGCTGAATTAGTGTCCAGTCTTATATAAGAAACATAACCTGGTTTGGACTTAAATGTCTCTGTGTCTGTCTTACAAAGGTTCAATAGAACTCCTGCCCACTGATGTTTTCATATTACTTCAACTTTATCTTTGGAACTTTCTTCTCCGCTACAGCGTTTTGTCAGCATTGAGATCTGGGCTCTGACTAGGCCATTACATAAACCCTACATGTGTTATGGCTTTATCAGGTTCTTCTGTTCAAAGCCACTGTTTCTGTTCAAAGGCCATACAACTCCAAGATAGATTTATCTGTCCAGGGAACATTGCAACAGTAGTTTCCTTCTTTACCCAGGTTTTTGTCTGGCAACGTTTTTTGAGAGCAGATGCTTTGTCTTTCCTAGCCTCCTATGAAGGCCAAGTTTGTGTTGTCTCTTTCTTGGCTCATGCATTTAACACTGATTGTGGCAAGAGAGGTCTGGGGTTTGTAGAGACTTCCATGAGCATCTTTCGGCAGCTCTTTGCCTGAATGTGGTGGGGCAACCTGTCAATGAAGATTGCTTATGGTTTGGATTTTTTTCAATTGTACATGAGCCTTTGTTTACTTCAAATAGCTTGGATATGGATTTGTATCCACTCCCAAACTCATGAGCATCAATGATTCCTCATCTGGCCATAGACAGATCTTTTGAAACCAGACCAAATTGAAAATCATTATTGAAGTCTGAACCCACCCATATTCTGGGTTATCAACTAGCTAGTCCTTCAACATACATTTCCCATGCCACACATATAGAATCATGACCAGTGGTAAAGGATCCCTGCGGACATGAACAGCATACCTTTCCTGAACCTAGAAATTAAGCAGAATGAAAGGTTATTTTCATTTAGTTTTCAATGTATCCATCAAAACACATTTCTATGAAGTGATTCCTCGCCTACCTGATGGTTCCAGGCCAGAGCCTTCTGGACACTTGCAGATTGAAGAAGCTGAATCCCTTTTAATGAATCCACTACGACACTGACATATAGCGTTAGAAGTCTTTGAACAGTTTGTCATTACCTCACTTCCACTGTCTGTATCGAAAAAACAAATTTATTGTGTTACACTGGCACATGTTAGATTTAACTCCAGATTGGGTATGTCATCCTAACATATACAAGACCATGAGGTAAATGTTAATCCATCACCATGACAGGTTTCTTTACATAGTTAGGTATTAACTCTTACTATTACATCTGATAGTTTCAAATGTAACTTACCTACTTTACACTTGGTGCAAGGTTGACATTGCTGAGAGGCATTTGGTCCGTTTTGAAAGGAATTCTCAGGGCACGGTTCACACTGTCCGTTCCTCTTTCTACTTATCCTTTCACCTTGAAAATAGAACCATAGTCATTTTATGGTTGTATTTATTTTCTAAACTGGAGAAAATAAGTAGGAATTCAATAATTATTTAAGATGCATTGATGGTATCATATGTAAAGGGAAAAACATTTGTGTCTATATACATAAGATTTATACAGAGGGAAGCTATAACACTTAATAATCAATAAAACATACTTTACCTTCTTTGCATGTATTACCAACAGTGAAAACAACCAAGCAGATCAGCATCCAGAATCTGAACAGGATCATGATATCACTGTAGAAGGTGTAACATTTCAGTTGTGAGCAGATTGTACATTATAAGAAAATTATATCGGTTGTTCACAATATTGTTTTCCTTCCTCAAATGATGAATCACTGCCATGCATTGGGCGTGCACATTTTTGCCACAAGTTCATTCGACCCAGTGCCAGCTCAAGCCTTTTGGGAGCTCTAAGCAACATTTTATTTGGGGCCCCCTGTCCCCAGCAGTCAAGGGATCCCTAGAGTTTGTGAGCACCCTGGCAGTTGGAGGCCCTAACCAACTTCTTCTCTCTCTTATGTGTAGAACTGGCTCTGATTCTAACACATCAAACCATACTTGTTCGGTGTGTTTGCTGGAAGCAAAGCTCACCGTTTGAAATCAATCAGCCAAAAAACAGCCAAAAATGTTAAACAAATTTATTGTGGTGTTAATATGTAATTGAAATTTTGCATCATTCTAAAAGTCAAAAGAATCTCCCAACTTTTTAATATGTCTTGGCAATGTGCCTCGGTTAAAGTCACATTTAAGAACATTTGCAGAGGGTGAGTGAACTCATAACTGCACTTTACATAAGAATGTATTTGTTGGTGGCTAACTGACTATCCTGCATTCACACATCACTGCTTTCACCTCTGTAAAGCAGTGAAGTGTGACATATGCATAGGTCAATGTATTTATATTTATCAAAAGCACCGAATAACAGTGTCATTCTTGTGACATTGTACACGACATCTACGCAAAAATATAGCAAAAATATACATAAAAATTTAAACTAGCAGCAATTTTAATAAAGAGGGAAGAATGGGTAATATAAATAATATGGGGAGAAGTATTGATTATTATTAATATAAAATAGATGTAATATGCCTATGAATGGTACATAAAATAATTCTAATGTACATTGCATGTACATAAAAGACATCAGTGCATTTGAAATGTTCATGTGATCATAATGATCATGGGTTACTGGTTGAGGAGCCTTATGACCTAAGAGAAAAGACTCTGAGTCTGGAAATACGTGCCCTGATACTCCGGTAGTGTCAACCAGACGGCAGCAGTGTGAAACCACCATAGCCTGGGAGGCCGGATGATGTTCCGTGTTTTCCTAAGGCATAGTGTATGGTAGATGCCTTGCATGGAGGGGAGATGTCAGCCGATGATGCACTCTGCAGACTTTACACCCTCTGGAGGGACTTGCGGTCTGTATATAGAGGGGAAAACCTCCGCTAGCTGGTCGGCGCACCCCCTGAGATCACGGCCTGGAATGCCATTCGGCCCGGTGATTTCCATGGGTTCAATCTTTGAAAAGCTCTCCTCACGTCGGCCATAGGAACAGAGTTAGGAACAGAGTGTAGTCGTCCTGGTCCTCAGCAAGGCTTCCAGAAAAAATGGTGTTGGTCGCCTTAAACCGTGAATAGAAGGTGTTGAGCTCATTGGGAAGAGCTGGCAGGCTGGGCATCATTTTCTCCAAAGGCAGTTGCAGTAAATAAATTAATCTCTGATCATAAACTATATGTTATTGGCTTGTATGAAACATGGCAAAAGGCCTGATGAATTTACTGCCCTAAATGAAGCCTCTCCTACTGGCTATACAAGTGTTCATATCCCCCGTGCATCTCAAAAAGGAGGGTGTGTGACTAATATCTACGAAAGTAAATATACATTTTCTCTTAAACACATCACTGGTTTTTATTCTTATGAAGTTTTACTCATGAAAGTTAACCAGGCTGAAAAATCATTCTACATAGCTACTATTTACAGGCCCCCAGGCCATAGACAATGTTCCTCAATGAGTTTCCAGAATTCTTGTCTAACCTTGTTGTTATGGCAGAGAGTATGAGTTTTTAAAGCCGTAATATAGATTCTCAGACTACAAATTGATTTCTTGATATTCTTCCAAGCTTGCTCATTAGTGACAAAGTAAATAAATCCGCAAACGATCGAATCGAGGATCTAAACTCAACACTGCGAAATACATGGTTGCACCACTAAAAACAAAAGAAAAAAGCAATATGAAACTTGCTCCCCGGTACACAGATAATACTAGAGAACTCAAGCAAGCCTCCAGAAAATTGGAGCGAAAGTGGTGTAAGTATTCAGACTAGCCTGGATTGACAGCACACTAAAATACCGAAAAGCACTCACATCTGCTCGATCACCGTATTTCTCCAACCTGATTGAAGTGAACACAAACTCGAAAATGTAACTTGGATACAGTTGCAAAGCTAACAAAAAGCAACGCTCAACAAGTGAAGTGGGTCTTCGCTTTAGCTGTAATGAATACATGAACTTCTTTGATGTGAAGATTATCACAACTAGAAAAAAAAAAATTGGCTCCTCCTAAAATAATTACAGTCCCCAAAATCTCAGTTGTTCTGAGAATGTCCTGAATCTCCCCGATCAGGTGTTAATGGGCATACTTGAATTTTTTGATCCCGTATCGCTCGACACATTCACAAAATGTTTAATAAGTTCTAAACCCACAAAAGGTCTGCTAAACTTGATTCCAACAAAATTGCTTAAGGAGCTATTTCCGGTGCTTGGTCAGCCAATGCAAATAAACTGCTCTCTTTCCTCCGGATGTGTACCAAACTCACAAAAAATTTCCGAAGTTAAGCCTCCTTAAAAAAAATCTAATCTGGATCCAGACATATTAAACAAATATAGGCCAACATAAAACCTCCCATTCTTAAAAATCTTAGATAAATGTGTTTCCCAACAACTGAATGCCTTCCTGAAGACGAATAACATTTATGAAATGCTTCAGACGCCATCATAGTACTGAGACTGCACTCGTGAAGGTAACAAATAACTTTCTAATGGCCTGAAAGGTTTCAAATCCGTCCTGTTGCTTCTTGATCATATTGCTGCTTATGACACTATTGATCATTCCCTTCTCTTAGAGATACTGGAAACCTATATTGAGCTATGTGGACATGTTCTAGCCGAGTTTCAATCTTATCTTATTTATCTGAAAGATATCAGTTCGTATGTGTGGATGGCATATCCTCTGACAAATCGAAAGTATGCTTTGGTGTTCCTCAAGGCTCTGTTCTGGGCCCATTGTTGCTCTCAATATATATGCTGCCTATTGGTGATGTAATCTGGAATCACAATGTCAATTTTGACTGTTATGCCGATGACACACAGTTATATATTTTGATGAAGCATGGAGAAGCCACAAAATAAGATACTTTGGAAGCATGTGTTTCAGATATTAGGAAGTGGATGACAGAGAACTTCTTGTTTTTAAACTCAAGAAAATCAGTGTTAGGATCCAAGAAACAAAGATCTTTCTTGGCAGAACTCACTGTCAACCTTGCCCGCTGCATAGTCGTATCCCAAAAAACAGTTCATATAAAATATATCTCAAGAGTTGCTTATTTTAATCTTCGAAACATTGCCAAAATCAGAAACTTCCTATCAAAAATGGATGCAGAAAAACTACTAAATGTTTTTGTTATAGATTACTGCAATTTTCTTCTTTCTCGGTACCCTAATAAATCAATAAATAAACTTCAATTAGTGCTGCACATGGCTGCTAGAATCCTAATTAGTACAAAAAAATGTGAACACTATATTACAATACTAGTCTCTTTACACTGGTTGCTTGTTAGGGTGAGTGCTCATTTAAAAACGTTATTGTTAACCTATCAATCAATACATGGACTCCTACTTACCTCACTGAAATGATCCAGCCATACAGACCTACGCATAACCTTAGATTGCAAGATGCAGGCCTTTTAATTGTACCAAAAATGTCTAAACTAACAGCCGGAGACAGCGCCATCTCTCATAGAGCTCCACTTCTATGGAATGATTTGCCAATAAAGATTAGAAATGTAAACTCCACAGCCTTAGTCTATGATTAAGTGTAGTCTGGCCCAGGGGCGTGAAGGTGACAAGAAAGGCCTGATACTGTCCACCCTTGCTGTCTGGCCAGGTGGGCTCTCATCGCCACTGGGATGCCCTCCCTCCAGTGCCATTTGGGGGCAGGGTCACTGGCTGTTGTTGTCTCTCTGTTGCGCACTTGTGCAATTGGGCTGTACTCTGCAGGAAATACTCGGCCCTCATTCAGGGTGGTTGCGGTTGTTGGGTGTCTTTTTGGCAATGGGTGGATTGATTTCCTGCCCTTTGGGCCTTCTCCAGGGCCTGCCCCGGATAGGGCCACAGTATCACTGAAGCCCCTGTCTCAGCCCCAAGGTCTTACACTACAATATTATTGTGCTGGGGGAGTAGGGTCAGTACACCTCCACTGTAAATCATTGTAGATCTAAGGAATGCATTTTTAAAATCTTCCCATGTCTCCTGCCATTTTAAACTTAGGAGGACATGAGGTCTTGGCCCACACCTGCGGAGTACCAGGCTGGCTTGACTCGTTGCTGTCCCTGTCCAAAGTATTCCTAGTTGTGTTGCAGATCAAGACGATACCTGATGATTTCAGCTGCTACTCTGCTGACCCCCCGTCCCCCAGTTGTCCCTGTCCTTGTCCATCTGGTCATGCTTCCGATTTGGAATGGGTTTAAATAGACTCTGGATTCAGCCCACATGCATTTATTAATTATTACAATTTGGACTCTTAATGTGTTCACCTGGCACAGCCAGAAGAGGATTGGTCACCCATCTGAGACAGGTTCCTCTAGATTTCTTCCAAAATGTCTAGGGGTGTTTTTAGGGAGCTTTTCCTAGCCACTGAAATTCAAACCTACTGTTGTTTGCTCATTGGGTTTTAAGGCCGCGTGTTTTGTTAAATCACTTTGTTACAACTACTGATGTAAAAAGAGATTTATAAAATAAATGTGATTGATTGATTGATCCAGGAGAGTGGTAATGGATTCCTCATTTTAGACCTGAACCCGGAAAAATGTTTAATCCTGTTTCAGGCGTTGTTTGTAGAATGGGAGGAGCAGACTCGAGGTGTGATTCGCCTTTCCAAATGCTGGGCGGGGGATGGGTCTGTAGCTATTCCGTATTTGTCAAGAGTCTGATCCCCACAGGTAGGAAAGTCAATGGGCTGATGGTATTTTGGCAAAACCTTCCTCATATTTGCCCTATTGAAACAACAACAACAACAAAAGCTGCCTCAGGGTGAACGTCCTCTAGTCCATTTGTTACTCTGTATAGGTCCTCCAGCGTGTGCATTTTATATCCACCTGTGGGGGTATGTAGACTGCTGTGGTTATAGCAGAGCTGAATTCCCAAGGAAGGTAGAAGGGCCGCGATTTTACAGTTATTTCCAACAGGTCAGGTGAACAGTGTATTAAAAGTAATGCCACATCCGAACCCCAGCGAGAGTTAACCATAATGCAGACCCTCCGCCTTTAGGTTTACCTGACCCCGAAGTTCTGTCCTGCCGGTTGATAGAAAAAACTGCCGGGGTGATGGCTGAGTCAGGCACCATAGGGTCCAGCCAGGCCTCAACAAATGCCAGCACACAGCAGTTCACAATGTTCCACTGGAAGTTAATCCGAGTGTGTAGTTTGTCAATTTTCTTGTCCAGAGATTGAAAATGTCCAGATAAAATGCTTGGTAAAGGCAGATTGTAGTATTTCATCTGAGATCTACATAGGATACCGACACGTTTGTCTCTCTTCTTTCTCCTCCATTGGCGTATTGGTAAACAAAAAGGTGGCAGGACAAACAAATCACGACAAGCGCTCTCGTAAGCAAGAATAAGAGAAAAAAGTCCATATTTAGTGATGAATGAACTTCCAAAAGTGCTAAACGATCATACTGTATGAGACAGTGCAGCATGAACACAAATAAAAACAATATGAACAGTAATAAGCAAATAATGACGTAGTGTATGCGGAGCCATTGTCAGTGCAATGATAAGTTTAGATATTCAAGTTTGAATATCTGATAGCAAATGTTTTATTTGTTATAAGAACCACATTGTGTCACAGTTAATTCTCTCGGTTTCTGTGCTGTTTGAGGAAACTGTCTAGTGTAATGTAGATGTTGGGCTTCTCTGCCTACCTCTTTCATTCATATTTAAAAAAAAACATGCTTTAAGAATTAAGAATACATTTTAAGTAATAACCAATATTGCAAGATATTGTTTTTTTCTACCATGTTTAGTAAAGCAGTTTGGATTACAAGATCATTATTTTAAGTCCTTGTTGTCATGACTCACATTGATTGCTTGCTATACTCTTTTCTCTATCGTAAGAGTACATTTTTCATCAATAAGTTAAACTCTACTATTGAGCACGAATATACTTTTCAAGTTCCTCGTTGATCCAACCTTTGTTTCAACAGTGTTATCCAGAACACTGACTCATTTAGCAAAAACAGTCCACATTTGTCAAGCAGTTTAGTTCTCTTAAAAGGACAGGAAGTAGTGATAGGAAGGTTTGCAACAACTTGGACATGTACAAAGCAGTAGAAGACTATTAGAAAATTATTCAAGAATAACTTGAGAGTCCTTCCAAAACGATTAGCAACATAGCCTGCTGACTGAAAGAGAAGTCTTTAAGGACCCCCGAGCAACATCAAGGGATCTACAGGCCTCTCTTTCCACAATCAATGTCAAAGTGCAGAAAGAGATAGCACAAACCTGATCTACAGTACATGGAAAGAAGCCTCTGCTCTCATGAAGTATATTGAGAACAACTCACCACTGCCAGACAACACTTGGGTTAACAACAAAAGTATTGGAACAATGTGCTGCAGACGAATAAGTCAAAGGTTTGGTTGTTTGGCCTTAATTTCCATATGCCATGTTTGGCAAAAACTAAACACTGCCTATTGAATTTCTGTACGTGGGGGAACGTGAAGCAGGCTGTGCATGCAAGAAAGCCTGAGACATAGAAAGCAATACTGTAAAGAGTGGCCAAAAATACCTCCAAATCAATGCTAGAGACTGATAGCTAGTTACAAAAGACAGCTAGATGAAATAATTTCAATAAAAATGGATAGTACAACCCAATTAAAGCTAGGTGTGTACTTACTTTTTCACATGAATGTATGATTTCAGAGTAAAGTCACAAGAGGACAGAGTTTCTATCAGTAAACCACATAGGAAAGTCCCTGGCTGATAGCTCTGCCCTCTTTCCCAACCTCGCTCATTTATCTGAAATATAAAGTAAAGCCCTCACAAAAATGGATTTTTGACGGACGGGTTATCGTCAGTCTCCACCGGTTTGTTTCCGTTGGCTGCAAAACCCTGTAGGCAAGCCTTTTAATATTTCAATTGATTTAGTGATCTAGACGAGTTTGGAGCATGATCTCCCCCATAAGTCCTGCGTCACAGAGCAACAATTACGTGACACTGGTGCTAAGTACGCAGGAATGACTAGAAGGCTCTTCAACCTGCTTATGGTTGTCAGCAGAGGTTTACAGAATGAACCAAACAGTCCTCCCTTAATGTTGTGAACGGGTCGCTGTCAGCCAGAAAGCTGTTCTTTGTCCTATCACACCACAATGAAACATCCCTCCGCTCTGACAGGACTCCCAATGAGGTGTGCTACCTCGAAACAGGCTGTAGAACTGGCTATCTTTGGACATAGCTAGTTGAGGTGTGTGTGTGTGTGTGTGTGTGTGTGTGTGTGTGTGTGTGTGTGTGTGTGTGGGAGAAGTATGATGTTTGGGCAACATCAGTTTATTCTTATGAAGTCCATTCCCAAAGGGGGAGTGACAGATGGCTGTATCAGTATCTGGAGAGTCAGCAGCCCCACAAAGAGAACAACTTAATATGCACAATAACAGATTATATGCTGTCTACAATATAGGACCAGGCATCACTCTCTCTCTTTCTTTCTGTCATTCTCTCCCCCTCTGTCATTTTCCTTGTTACTTCACACGTTAATTCACTTTATTTGAAATTGGTTTGATAGTGGTGGCACAAGCTCAGTGTTAGACACGTTTCTGTTATGAACACACTGGCCAAAGTTTGCTGAGCCAAAGCTGAGACGCCACCACAGCAATGGCCAGTGATTCCTCTGGGCCTGTCAGGGATGTGGGTCTGGGCACAGAGAGGGCCGACGCTAAAACAAAGATGACAGCCTCATCTGTTGAGTAAATACTCTTGCCTCAGCAAGCCCCTGTCTACTGTCTTAAATAAATATACTGTCCTGCTGCCACACATAGCTACTTCTCTCTGTGTGTGTCTTTGTGTTTTTGTCTTTGTGTGTGTGGCTCTGTGTGTGTTTGTGTGTGTCTCTGTGTGTCTTTGTGTGTGTGTTTGGGTGAGTGGCTCTGTGTGTATCTTTGTGTCTGTGTATTTGTCTCTGCGTGTCTTTGTGTGTGTCTCGGTGTGTATGTGTTTTTCTTTGTGTGCGTGACTCTGTGTGTGTGTCTTTGTGTGTGTGGCTCTGTGTGTATCGTTGTGTGTGTGGCTCTGTGTGTGTGTCTCCGTGGGTCTTTGTGTGTGTGGCTCTGTGTGTGTGTCTTTGTGTGTATCTCTGCGTGTATCTTTTTTATGAGTGTCTGTGTGTGTCTCTCTCTGTGTGTCTTCATGTGTGTGTCTGTGAGTATACTTGTCTGTGCGTATCTCTGCGAGTCTCTGTGTGTGTGTCTCCATGTGTGTGTCTTTCTCATGAGTGTCTATGAGTGTTTGTGTGTGTACATGCCTAATAGTGTGTGCCTGCTAATAGGGATTCTAAAGCCTTACCTAAAGGTAGCTAATTTTCAGTCAGACAATCGAGACGCGAATGACGCTGACATAGAACATTGGCGCTTCCTCTGTCCATCTGCAGCTTTATGACCCGATACACACGTCTTTAGCCTGGCCGTATCTCCCTGAATCTTCTCCCTTTCATACGTGAGCTTTACACACACACATACACATGAGTGAGCACCTCAAATACGTACACGCGTCACGCTCAAACAGACAGTCCCTAAGGTCGCAGTCCCTGAGGCCGCCTGCGCGCTAAGCAGCAACACATGCGCGTTGCTGGGGATCGACGCGGCAACCAGCCGGTGAAAGCTAGCTCGTCCAGAGAAGCGATGCCTGCCGCGTGGAATGGATCTCATTAAAAGAGGGCCCCAGGTCACACTTTGATGGACAGCTACACGTCAGTCATCTGCCGGGAGGATTAGTACAGAGTCTAACCGTCCCCCCAACCCCACAGGAGAGCATGAAGAATACCAAGTACAAGGACACTCTCGTATCACCACCTCCCCAGGCCAGATAAACACACCTGCATATCCCATCTGATTAGATTTTCACTGATTGAACATCGTTTCTGGATTTGATTCTAATGCTTCCAGTTAAACAGACTTCCCACTCGATGTGTGTAGTTAGTTGAAGAGGCATATGGACCGTTATAGTCCTATCTTCTGACTTTATGTATCTTGCTCCTTGGCCATCCTACAGCTTTGCATGGCTCTATATTTCTTTGTCCTTAACTTTGGCGCAGATATTTTTATAAGCTAAAAAAAAACTTGTTGAAAGTCAAACATGCGTGCCGTTTCCAGGTCCTGCAAGATAAATTATGCTTTAAAATAAATCCAAACTAGTGTTTGCTCTTCGAGTTTCCTGTAGGTACTATTGCTACAACTACAGCTACAAAAGTTTTATTTATATAAAAAACATTCTTTTTGTTTGTGCACTGTGACACCACAAGACGACTGACAGGGTCGGTCTCTACAAAACCCTTCAGAGAGGACAAGGACACATAAATATTTAGTGTTGTTTTACTGTGTGTCCAACTTTACTTTCCCACAATAGATTCGCATCAGGATGCCAAGGACATCGCCTCAGCAATCATTTGCAGTTCAGGGTGGGTGCTTGGCAAGGGACAAGCAAATCTGCCTATTTGTAGGGGTGAGAATAACGTTAACAATGTTTGAATGTCCTATCACATTTCCTACTTAAGGCAGGAAACTTATGTTATGACCATGACTTTAGGACATGGCAATGTTTCAACCTGTAGTTGTTATATTTCCACCTGCACTTTTTATGTTTCATCCTGTAGTTGTTATGTTTCAGCCTGTAGTGGTTATGTATCAACCTGTAATTGTTATGCTTCAACCTGTAGTTGTTATGTTTCAGCCTGTAGTTGTTATGTTTCAGCCTGTAGTTGTTATGATTTAGCCTGTAGTTGTTTTGCTTCGACTTGTAATTGTTATGATTCAACATCTTGTTATGTTTCAACCTAAGGTTAATCACTGAACCCTGCTAAAGCTGTTGTAGAGGACACTGGTATGAATCTAAATAATCACCAATGTTTCAGCCTGTTAAGCCACTTCTGAAAGAAAGACAGACAGCTAAACACTTTGCCTGCTGCCAGGGTCTTAGAATCAATAGAAGCCGACATGGCCAGAGTTGCCAGTCTCAGTGTTACAGCTACTTAAAAGAGCCAACCTAGATTGCATGTCTTAAGACTAAGGCCTTTGCTCGTGAGTTTGCATTGCTGCATGAGAATCTAGATTAGTCACCTTGTAAAACAACTGCATTTCTTTGTCCTAGCTTCTGTTCCAGTTGGTTGTCTGTGAAGCTTTATAAAGCCAAATTGGGTTTATAAAGTTTGTTGAGTTTGTTGAGAAATTCTTACACGACCTGCTCGCTCAGAACAGGTAAGAAATGCAGGGTCAGACACATATAGAAACAATGTGTTCTGAGGTGTTTCACCGAGTGACGGAGAGGTCAGAAGTCAGAAATTCTCTGCAGTGGGTGAAGCGTTACCTTTCTGAGGGATTATGACATTTTTAGGGCTTTGGAATCTGATCTGTCCTGGACCATTTTGCTGAGGCTTTCCTCCGGAGGGAATCTGGGCCAGGGTCAACCTGATTCCAAATGCCCTCTAACCTTCCCGTCTAGTCTCACTCACGGGGATGAACACTGTAAGCAGTATTTGAACGAGCACTGGAATGTGAATCTGATCAAATAAAATTCACTGTTTGTGGAGTGAGCAACTACACATTGGTCGACAACAAGTATTACATCACTCTTTATGTTTCCGAGTCAGGATGTGTCACTCATTGAATCCACTTTAAAAACATGTATTAGCAGTAGTTGATATCATTTTTGTAAGAAGTTCCAGTTAAGTCCTTGTGAGTGTCATTGTGAGTAAACAGCCCTAAGGAGTAATTAAGACTGACCATTGAAAAGCAGGGTGGGATTAGATAGACTGTGACCTCCTGCCCACCACCAGAGGACTAGTAGTTTATGAGAGGTATACAGACTTTACTAACCCTTTCCCTTTGGGACAGTAGAGGCCAGTGAGCAGCCTCTTAAAAACACACTTCCAAAAGCAGGTTTGGTACCCCTCGAAATGTCCTCTCGAAATAATCAGGATCCCAACAATTGCAAAATCCTATTTACAGGGGAAATCTGCAAATATAAATCAAATAACACATTTTTCACTGCAAATTTACAGCAATTATACAAACTGCCATCTTTTTAGTGTTGTCAGTGCCAGAATTTGGGGGATGGAGTTTCAGTTTCTCCTTTAAAGAGTGCTACGTTTACCTCCGGATGGGTTCCCTTGGGGGTGAATGTTTGCCGTCAGGGCTCAACGGTAGGGTCTTCCAAATGGCGGACACTGTGGACTGAGCCCTTCGTTAACCTAACAATGACATCGGATGCCCTTTGATGATTGAGAAACTGGAGGCTGTTATTGGAAAAACTGACAGAGGAAAGGGAGGGAAAGGCTGAGCAGTCGTTAGGATTATGGATGTACGCAGTAAAGAAATAGCCCTTGCATACACAGAGTCAGTTTCAGAAACTGAAAATAGTCCTACTGCTATCGTTGAAGCCCTGTCTTTTGGCACAGAGCAAGTGTCTCTTTGTTTTAAAATCTCCAAGAGCGTCGGCAGCCTTCCCGGTTGTCTTGTGGGATTTCCTCATATGAGGAGTTGGTGACGTGGGGAGATAAAATGACTATTCTCTATGCTTACAGTATGGGAAGATCTAAACCACCTCTCAGTGGTTAAATGGCTTCCACAGAGCTCTGCTCCTCATCAGGACAGACATTCAGTGCAGGAGGAAAGAGTTTGTGTTCTCAGGGAAATGGAGTTTGTTCAGTTCACCTCGATACAAATGAACCGGGTGCAGCGTGGGAATACAAGATGAGCCTTGGTGTAGCTTGAACCAATCAGGTTTTTGCTGATAATGCTGGGGCCTGATTGAATATGTGATGGTAGTTGATATAAGATTAAGTCAGGAATTTAAAAATAATGTCTGATTTTTGACTGGGATTATTTTTTATCTAAAAACATCACATTCATGTGAATAAATCATTAGATTAATCTTTTTTCCAGACGTTGAGTATTTTTATTGTAAATGTGTACAATGCCGTATATTATCATCTACTGATAGATGATATTCTAAATAATTTACTGCTGGTTTGGTGATTTAACCATACCTGGCTTCCCTGGCTTCCTAGCCAACTACCTGGATCTGATTCTCTCTCTCATTAAACAGCTCCAGAGAGCCTGCTGGAGGCTGCACCATCAAAAGGGCTTGTCTGATTAAGTAATCAAGCTGTACTTTTTTTACATGTTGCCTTCCCATTCACGTTTCCCTCATTTGGCTGTCACTCAGGGTGATCCCACTCTGAGCCTCTCCTCTAATCATCTGTCATTCCGGCTAATGCAAATGGACTGCTGGTGCCATGAAGTGAATCAGTCACATCTTTACTGTCGCTTCTCGTTTGCACACTAGTCAGGTAAAAGAGTCTGCCCTCCATAAGAGTTGCATCGTACTACACAATACTGCATGCTAATCCTGAGCCTCGAGGGATTTTGACAATATAATAGATAACTAGCTATCATCACATGGCTATTGTGGCTCAGGGTTAAGCAGAGAACAGGCTTAATGTTGGCTGTACTGTAACGGGTGGCGATATATGTTTCAGTCCTGCACCTCATAACTTGGATGTACTAATTCTGATATTCTCTTTCATCCTACTGTTTTACCAACTTCGAAGGGATAATTTCCATACATGTTTTTAAAGGAAATAGCTTCGTTTTCGGGCCAACTTTTCTCTTATGACAGCTCACCTCCTTCCAACCTCCTTCTCCGTCCTCCTTCATGCAGGTGGGGGAGTGGTCTGCCTACTCCAGGCTGTGCCCAAAGACAGATTTTAGTGACAGTATACCACACATATATCACCTGCGATCTCCACAAAAACCCGGCAACCCAAGTAGTTTTTCTATACAACCCTGTCTGTAAATCAACTTGCCCAAGCCCATTTTAGACCACACACTGTCATTAAAAATAGCCCAATTGTGAGGGAAATCTCCCCATCTGGCAACACCGGCTGTGTCGGCCCACTGTCCTCTAAGCCCTCTATTCAGGTCTATCACCGACTCAGGAGCAACGACGCTGTTAATATTAATGGAGCATTAGCAAACTCCTGGCTCTCGCAGGTTCACCCCTGAACGAACAGCAGGAAGAAGGAGACATGCCTGCCAAGTGGCCCCACATCCTGCCTGCCTGACAGCCCGCACCTCGGACAGAGCCGGCAACGTGCTGGCAGTCCCTGCTCGCCTTCCACTTCCCGTCCCCTGGGGTCATGTCCCTCCTCCCCCGCGGTGAGGCAGTGACAGCTGGGGGCGGGCCAACCTGGGTTCTGTGTCCACGCGAGGGGATGTGCGTTCACCTGCGGAAGTCATTAAAATCGACCCACGTACGTAGCACGCGCCAACCTCCACCTCCCCCCCCGACTGCCTGTGCTGTCCCGACTGAGCTGCGTTACCATGGCTACATGAGCCACGCAACACCCTGAGGGATGCCTTCTCGTATAACGAGCCAGTGGAAGTTCGGTCCGGGTGACACCTTGAGAAAACCCTGGGAGATTTATTCCGGGATCTCTTGTGTCATGACAGAAGTGGCAGAATTCCCTTTGGGGATGGATAGAACGAGCACGAAATGGATAGAATGAGCTTCTGAAATGACAAAACAAGAAACTTGCACACACTGTTGCAAAGCTTAGACTACTGTAATACTTTTAATACATAAAGTCATAACAAATTCAGAAACTGTCCTTCAGTGAACTCTACATGAACTCAATCTACCCTGTACTTTTTTCACAGCCACCCCACGACCATGACATCAACTCTGTTTCGTGCAAGTTTTTCTGGTCACACATTAAATAGACCCCCTATGGCCGCCCGCAAATACTTGACCTGTTTCCTCGGCTACAGGCAGACATGTCAGATCAATCATCAAGACAAAGAATCCCATGGATTTATATATGCATGTTATGTACATACACACTATGTATGTAGTATATATATATATATTTATATATAGTACATACACACTGGGTATAGAAAGGTGCAACCCCACTTCCAAAATGTTCACCTAATGTTGCCTTACAGCCTGAAATGAAAACATAAAATCAGACTTGATCCAGCTCTATTTACACACATTAACTCACAATATGTGTGGCACCACCCAAACACAGATCAGGCCGTTAGGCATTTCACAACAGAGCTGACCCTTGGGAGGCTCCTGTCCAATTCTTTATGTCCACCATGACAGGCCCTCATGACAGGCAGATGTGGAGAGGGAGGGCTGGCCTTCTTAGCGGTCCACAGAATGTTCTGGAATCTCCCTGTGGTCAATTTTCATGGCCCTGAACGCCATTGCCCGGTAGGGGTGGTGCGTCGAATGCGACCGACTCGCCACAATATATATGACCATACATATCAATTGCTCGACTGTGTTACCCAGCAATTCACTCTTTAGTCTTCAGCAACATACTTATCAAAACACGAACAACAATTCATTGTATTTCTCATTAGGAACCCACAATGTTCCTAAGACAGTGTTCAGGGAGGTGTGGGTTTGTTACCCGGAGCTGAGCCAGATGATGTTCTCACCATGGGCCACTAGTTCCCTGACTGACACTCAGACCTATTCACAGTCATTAGTATCCGGATTGGTTGAGTCTGCCTAAGGCATGTGAACATATGTGAACGTATGTGTGTGTGTGGGTGTGTGTGTGTGTGTGTGTGTGTGTAAGACTGTCCATCAAACAAGTTACTAATAAGATTCTAACTGGGACTGCACCGTTTGCTTTCTCATAGCTTTAGCATCACAAAAACCCACTTCAGCAAAGTGAAAACAACGACACTCCCTGGTACACGTTAATTAGTGATACTGGAACTTAGGATTGTGCGAGAAAGAATTCATCCGTTCTTTCAGGAGATAACTTACTGTAAGTGTACCAAGTCAAATGAAGACGGACTGGGTTCTGCTGTCTCTTGGGACGCATCACCCGGAGGGAAAAGGAGGATGAGAATATAGACAGGCAGCCATGTCCTACCTGTCGGTGATGAATTATTCAGCAGCTCACGGTTGGCTGATCTGATGCCGGTGTGACTGGGAGGGTTGTCTGGACTGGACTGACGGCTGAGGCTGTTGGGGACCCAGGTAGGGAGGAACGCTCTGGGCTCGCCATGGGGAAGGAACCGCAGAGACATCCCATCAGCCTGACCTGTCCTTCCCCCTCCTGTCACACACATGTGTGCACACGCACACACACACATACAAGATGACAACGTGACAGTTCCCCCAACCTTACCTCTTCGCTCAGCGGGGTGCCGTTTCCATGGAGACTGAGTGTACTAACAAGGACAGGGAGATTCTGAGGAGGCAGACAGACAGCAGTCAGGGAGGGAGACCGACAGGGAGGGAGGGAAGGAGACTGAGAGAAGGACAGAGAAGGAGGGAGGCAGAATGGCAAGGAGGGAGACAGAGAAGGAGGCAGACAGACAGGGAGGAAGAGAAGGTGGAAGACTGAGAGGGAGGAGGAAAGACAGAGAGGAGGGTTGACAGACAGGGAGGGTGGCAGTGAAGGAGAGAGGGAGGCAGACAGGGAGGCAAGGGACTGACAATCGGACAGTCTCTCTCAGTGTCCCAGGTCAGTGTCCCAGGTCAGGGTCCCAGGTCAGTGTCCCAGGTCAGGGTCCCAGGTCAGTGTCCCAGGTCAGTGTCCCAGGTCAGGGTCCCAGGTCAGTGTCCCAGGTCAGGGTCCCAGGTCAGTGTCCCAGGTCAGTGTCCCAGGTCAGTGTCCCAGGTCAGGGTCCCAGGTCAGTGTCCCAGGTCAGTGTCCCAGGTCAGTGGTTAGAGTTCACACAAGAGGCCATATACCACTGAGCCACATCACAAGGTCTGGGATATTCTTCAAACTGATCTGTATGAAATGTATAGAAAGCTTAGTGGCTTTGTAAATCTGAAGCTCCCCTGTGGAACCAGCATCAACTCCAATTTTTGCCTGTTACGTAGATTAAATACAATATGTCACCACTTGGTTAAAATTAAGCAAATATACTCCAATCTGAGAGAAAATGAACGTTGTAAAATCTCACTTGCCAATACATACCCTAATCGTTTTGAATCTCTGGTCAGTGGCAATGTAACAAACATTGTGTTCTCCTGCGGGGTTGAAGCCAGATGATCTAGGAGATCAAGCAGATGGCTTGAATGATTTGCTAAAATGGGATCCACACTACACTGTCTTACATGACCTTGAGTGTCTTGCCAGCTCTCTCGTCAGCTCCTGTGATTAGCACAGACACGCTTTGACGGGCTGCCAGAAAATGTTCCTAAAAATAAAAATGTTAAATCCATCATACCTAATGAAGATACGTCTTGCCCAGTAAGGTGCCTTGGCTCTGATGTTGGCCCCCGACAGCGTCATTTAGAACACATAAGAATACATTTTGTGTTACATGTGTGGGTTTTCAAAGTACTTTTCCATTGGCTATGCATGTAAACCAAGGCTTTTCAACTCAGTCCCAGAGTGCCAAAACACATTTTTCAACCTATAATTTTAGTCAGGGGCTGATTCAAGTCTGGGACACTAGGTGAGTGCAAATCACTATGTGGAAGAAACAAAAAGAAGAAATTCAGTTGAAGAGGCCTGGTGTAAATTATGTGCTTGTAAATACAAATTATTGCAAAAGTATTCAAAACACTGAACAATTCTCTCCTGTAAGTGAATTGATTTTGGCCCATTATTCTTGGCTGTAGATTGTTCAGACTGGTTGGAAGATGCTTGTGGACAGATTTTAACTGGGCCACTTTAGGACAATAAAAATTGTGTCAAAAATGTAACCACTCTCATGTTACACTTGCTTCGAAATTGTTTCAAGCACAGTGGGACACCCTGGATTTCCCCCAAAGCTTATTTTTGTGAACTATAGCAGTTCTTTCTTGAATTTAAACAAAATGCCCATCCCCTTCTAATGGCAGTGTTAGGTCACTGTAACACATTGCCCTTTGAGTTTTGGCCACAAACCTCTATCTCTGATCAAAAACCTCACAAAACCTAATCCTACACCACAGCTGCATAACTCCCAAGCTTTCAGGTGGTACATTTTGAGCAACGGCATTGCTCTTGCCACCATAATATTCGGGACAGTGTTACGCAGAGCTCTTGATATGGTTGACTTTGTAGCTTCTACAAAGTGATGGCCTCTCTCTGGCTTCTCTCACAAGTCTCCTTACTGTTAAAGCAATGAGATTTGCGGAATATCCTTATTTGGCAGTGCCACTGTGATTTCCAATCACTTCAGTACCCTTTTCCATATCTATACATTTGTCTTATTTCATCTCTAACTTCTGTAGAATTTTCTTTGTTCTTCATTTTCTATTTTTACCACACATTACTGTGTTAAAAACTGTACAATGGCAGTGTCACTTCCTCCTGCCCTATATGACAGGTGGAGTGACAGTGTATGACAGAGTTGATAGTGTATAACACTATCCAGTGAGTTTAATGTGAGCCATATGGAGAGGTGATCACATGGAGTTGTTGACAAATGAATGACAGGGTAGATTGGAGTGGATCCATGCTTTGCATTACAGTACATCTAATGATCTACTGATTCCGAGGGTGGAAGAGGAAGAGTTCAGAGACAAGAAATAAATAACCCCTCTCTTTAGGGTTTACCTTCTTATGATGTTTGGACAAATGCTGAAATAATGATCAAAATAGGATTTCAGATTAAGACTCCGATTAGCTACTGCCAAAAGCAACATCTTTTCTTCCCGGAGTCCAAATGATCCCGATGAACTTGTTTTTTTAGCTTTGCTGACAGAATGATTTCAAGACCAGGATGTTTCTGAAAGAGCTCAAGTGTTCAAAATGACGCGGTTCGTCTAGCTGTGGTTTACAGCTAACCCTAACAAGGGGAGGATACTTCCCCCGCCATCTCAATGACCGCAAGGTGAGCTAGCCAACATACCCTGCCAGCTCAGAGGGAGGAGAGGCTGGGCTCACCACCACGGACTGGGGAACTGTTTCCTCTCTGTAGACAAGCTCTGTTGAAAGACTTGCAGCTAATGTGGATGTGTAAGTCACATGTGTTCTGTACTCCATACACATAATGGAGTCAGCCAGTCTACAGTGCCAGATTGAATCATATTAAAAACCACTGAATGCATGCGAGGTGCCATTGACATTCGGTTTTCTTATTGTGGAAGACAATGCGGTTATTTTCTCTATATACGATTTGTTTAAAAACTAAATCTTACAAGACTGTGTGAATGGCATCATAGTGTCACACACCTCGGCCAGTAATATTCAAATGCATTTCTCTTAGTACACATCCATCCAAGTCTAGGAAAGTGTCTGAGGCGGTTTCACATATGCTCCCATCTTCAGAAACATAGAAACCAGAGCATAAAATCACAGAGCCAGTTCAGATAGTCTCTGACCCTGTATAAAACCGATGTACCTCTAAAACTGGAGACAGAGAGAAACCTCATTCTCTACTTGGAAAGGTTATCCTGTCTTTATGGGAGTGGGTGTATGTGAACTGTACCTCAACCAGACAGCCAAAGGATCTGTGCTCCATAGCCTCTGTGCCCTCTGCTCCTTAAAGGAAGCCCCTCTGTCTGGAGACAGTCTGAGTGCAGAATTGCCTCAGGCATATTCACAGGGACACGCTTCTTTATTCTCCCCTGGTTAGAATCCAGACTTATTTTCTCTTACAGACAGTCATACTTTATATTTAGCAACGTGTATTTTCCCAGACAAACAAAAGGAAATTCCATAGAAACAATACTGCTGAAACATTGTTGATTCAGTAAAGCACAACTGCAAACACGCTCAATCTGACCACTCAATCGCCTTCATCTTACATACAAACATATTTCGACCCACTTCCCCCGCTAACAACATGCCGCGGGCCGTGTTTGTTGATATCTTAGTCTACGTCACTACTGCAGCCAGCGAGGTGGACATGCGAGAAGCAGTTGCGTCACTGCAGGATATTTATGCCCGGCAGCAGCTCCATGGAAGACTCGGACGGCGACCTAAAGCGTCTGTCGCCATGCTAGCATATCCCTCGGTCTCTGGGTCCTAATCCTCCAGGATCCCACCACAGGTAGCGCGGTGCAACCGGAGGGCGGATGGCGATGCGCAACAGGTGGATGACTTGGCTCGCCTGGGACCCGGACCACGCGCTTTCGTCCACGTCCAAGCCTGCTCTCTATTTCCGATCGAGAGCTCCGAAGCATGCGAACCAGCCAGACCGTTAACGCACACGAATGCCTAACCTCACTGACCCGTGAAAGGCATCCGGGCCTCAGTCGTAGGGCAACGCGAGGCTGTTTTAAAACCCCTGACGTCGAAATGGACGTGAGTCTGGTTTCAATATGCTCCCTCAGTGTTCAGGCTTTTTGTACACGTTGCTTGACCCCGAGTCACCTCATCCTTGTTTCCAGTTACAACCTTACAGTGCCTGTTATCACTGCCTTTCGAGTTCATGGTCGCCGACGCTGCCTTTCACCCGTTCTACTTGTCCAGTCATATCAAAAAGGAGCAGTCTGCACTTTTGTCCGTGACTAAGTCGTATGAACCGATTCAAGCCTGTGCGATAATTGTGGATGCTGCCCCTTACACTCCTGGGGAGCGCTAGCGTAATAAATCACCCTCTGAACAGCTGTCTCATAGAATTAAAAGTAATGAGAAAATGCATTTTCTTGTTATCCCCACAGGTCCGATGTCACCTCCCAAAGAGGCCACCTCCTTCAAACCCCTGGCCAGGTGGAACCAAGATGGCTGTCCATCCTCACTGTCTCCCCCTGGGAGGTGTTGTCCTTCTAATCAACCAACAGGACCCGAGGGGCACATTGATAATGGGACATGGGAATCATTAGCTGTAAGTCGCTTTGGATGAGGGCGTCTGCCTAATGACTAAGATGTAATGTAAAACGATTAGCTGCTGTGCTGCATAGTGTTTGACCTGACAGCAGGCGCTTCCTGGTGGAGCATGCTGCAGGATGAAACAATTCATATTGAATGCATAACAGGCCTCAGATGGCTACAGATGTCTTTTACAGGCCAGGACATTAAAGACTTTGGTTTCACGCTATTACAGTGTTAGAAAAAGGTTCCCTATTGTAAATGTCTTCACTCATTATTTTTGAGTTAAATTGGGGAAAAAAACTGAAAGATCACCGACAGGGAAAAAGAATTTATCTGACTTCAGTTCACACCAGACACTATTGTATCAGATTTGCCGTCTGTTCCTCTGTTGGTTGAATCCCATTCCTCTCCCAGTTTGAACTCTTTAGATGTTATTGTGCTCTCATTTCCTCCCTCCTGGTCTCAATAGAGGCGCCTCAGACCAAACAAACTGGGCAGCAAATATTAGTAGAGCGTAGGTCCGGTGGGCCGGGGCCTCCGGCCTTGTCAATGGCATCAAATGACAACAGAGGAAGTGACCTTTGACCTTAGCCTGTGTCCAATGCTTTTAATTAATGAACCATCCTGGAACGGCTGCCAATCCACGTGTCACAAATGGCTACTCTTTCCCCAGGTCCTAACAGGGATCAGCAATCAGATCCCTGTTAGGAAATGGGAATTTATGGAACAACTGGGTTTCGCATGAAGGTATCGAGAAGTGAAATGTATGTATTTTCTATACGCATTTCCCTGAGGAAATCTGAAAAGTGTGAGGGTTTTCCATTCCTCAGCTGGGCCAGAATAATTGGAATGCAGGAGCAATCTCTCCAATGTTTGTTCCTGCCGCCCACACTAAGTGTGATTAGTAAAGACAGAACTCCTTCACAGACACCAAACTCATGGTTGTTTCAGAGGCGTAATGGTGACCCGTGGTTTGAACGCTTTTCCATGCTCTGCACATGTGCATTAGGATGTACTGTATCACCACGCTACGGAAACTGTCAACCGATGTCAGAATGAATCAACATTGTTGCCTCACCTCTTGTCCCCCCCGCGATGGGCACACATGTATCTCCCCCACACCTGTATCAAATCCATCACACTCCAGCAAGAACATTTCGCACACTGTTTTCTCCTTTTTTATTTAACCCGACACATTTTCATCTCTTTTTCAAAAGAGCCCTGGACTAGAAATCAGCATGCACTGTAAATCTACACAACATAAACACACAGTATAGTGCAATTACATGAAACATAGTTGGCACCATACAATAACGCACCAAATCATAACATTCGTTTTTTAGTAAATAGCTCCATATGAGTTTTTACTGCTTTCATCTATTGTATTGCATAGAACTGGATTTCTGCTGTGTTTAATCAGAGTGAAATGTTCTACAGAAGACATGGAAACATCTGCTTTTTCCCAAGCGTTTGTGCTACAAACAAACAAGTGACCATTTTGGAAAGAAGCAACCCTGGGGAACCCACTGGACTTAGCAACTTTTGTCCCGGAGCTACATACAAATGTTTATGTCATCGACAGCTGTTTTCTGAAAAAGCCTTGCCTAAAAATTATAAGTACACTGTTTAAACATATTCAGTCACTGCAACACAAATATGTTTGTGTTTTTGCTGCATGATGACCACAAGAATCTCTATGCTTGTTCATTAAAAGGTAGAAAAGCATTACGACAACTCTGTTTCCCAAAAAGTTGGGACATTGGAAAATTTTAATAAAAACAAAATGCAGTAATGCAAAAATCATTTAAACCCTATATTCAATAGAAAATAGCACCAAGACAACATATCAAATGTCGAAACTGAGAAATGTTATTGTTTTTCGGGAAATACATGCTCACTTAGAATTTGATGGGAGCAACATATTTAAAAAAAGCTGGGACAGAGGCACAAAAAGACTGCAAATGTTGTGCAATGTTAAAAAACGAAACCTGTTAGAACATCTCACAACTAATTAGATCAATTGGCAACAGGTCAGTAACATGATGGGGTATTAAAAGATAATTCCAGAGAGAACGGGTCTGTCAGAAGTGAGGATGGGGAGGGGTTCAACACTCTGTGATAGCCTGCATGGGAAAATAGTTCAACAATTTAAGAATAACATATCATAATGTATAATTACAAAGAATTTGGGGATCTCATCATCTACGCTACACAATATCATTAAATGATTCTGACAATATGAAGTAATCTCTGTACGCAAGGGACAAGGGTGAAAACCATTATTAGATGGCTGTGATCATCAGGCCCCCAGGTGACACGATTCTGTAGTCAACACCACTGCATGGGTTCAGGTACACTTCTAAAAACCCTTGTCTGTGAACACAGTATGTTGCTTCATCCACAAATGCAAGTTAAAACTCTACAATGTAAAGAAGAAACCATATTTCCTGTATCATGTAAGAATGGCAATACATTTCTCTTTCAAAACTACAGCAATTGGTCTCAGTTCCCAAACGATTACAGAGAATTTTTAAAAGAAGAGGAGATGAAACACAGTGGTAAACATTCCCCTGTCCCAGCTTTTCTGAAACATCAAAAAATGTTTATTATCAATGCTCACAATGTTTTGTTTATTCATATATAAAAACAGAGAAAACAAATGGCATGATAATTACAGGGTCAATTTCAAAGGCCTTTAAAAACATAAGACATTTCTAAACGGTCCATGGTAGCTCTACAATACCACCTTAATCCAGCAATGGTCAAAAAGTTGTAAAAACATTGTTTTCTATCTTTAAATAATAATAAATAAAAATTAAAATATAGAACCTAGACCTAC
>JACXGJ010004146.1:0-38358 GCA_016801105.1 Esox niger | reverse complement strand
AGTCACAAGGTGAGGATTACGGGTTGGCAGGGCTTCACACGAGCCGACTCCTTCACAGTCCCACACTCCCCTTCCACCCCTCCCTCGGATTGTCAGTCTCTCCCTCCACCTCTATTCAGGACTCCTTTTAGGTCCATTTTTACTACTTTCACACTCTCTTACTTTCTCTGTCATCTCCTCGAGACCAAGCGTCTTCCAACTTTCATAGTGTCTTGCTGACATTTACACTGGGGTTTTGCACCATCTCTACCCAGATCTTTGTCTGTTGTGGATCTTTTAGAGTCACCGTCTCACCCACTCACTGTACCAGGATCACGGCAACTCTTCAAAGACACCTGATCCTTTCTATTCACTTTGCCTTGTTCGCCCTCGCTACAGACAGAGCTAGTTCTCGCCCACTCGACGTCTCACTATGTGCCAAAGACAAGGCTACTGTTCCGAGACTACAAATAACCTTTTCTTCAGTCGCTCATTTACCCTCTTTGTCAGCCAGTAGTAACCTGGAGGGTGAAGATCACTGGCTGACGCCTTTAATTATCAGCTCCAAACAGCTCCTGACACAAAGTTCTGCATTAAGGCAGTGCCAAAAAGACAATGCATTACAGAACCACTACACCATGCACTTGAAATCCACGAAATGCTCCTACAATCCTCCCTCCGACAGGTCAACGAGCCTTCAGACCACACAACCTGTAGCAATGCACTGGGGCAGTGTGTTTTACTCATGTCAATAATGCACTGACATTACAGGTATCAAAGCCTTCTGGACTTTTAAAAGACTGACCTCTTGGTTGAAATCCCAAATAAAACCACAAGAAAATGCCGAACTGAGTGAACGAACTTTGTGGCCAACATAGCACAGATAGCCAGCCAGACCGTAGTTAACGTAAGTTGTAATGGACGAAAAGGCGATGAGGCGGGACTTAAGACGACTGACAAGCAGCAGATACGAACCACAGGAGTGTGTTGCCAAGACGAGACACGCTGGGGTAAGTTCACACCAGCCACAACTGCCGGGAACGTATGCAAATCTCTCTGCGCTATTTGCAAAACCCGCACTTCTGCAATTACACCGGCAGTGAGTACAGACAGAATGAGTAAAGACTAGGCCATGTGTTTATTTCCACACAGGAAACACAACTAACTATACAGTCATGAGTATGTTTCAGTGTGTGAAAGGATTGCTGGTGGGTAAAACAGCATAGCCTAATCACATGAATCCAAAAGTAGCTTATTCAAATGGCAGTATGTAGGTCTGTGCTGCAGTGGCCTGGTGCACATGCATAGCAGCACAATGGATCCAAATTTAGTCCAATGCTCTTTTAGCAAATAACTCATTTCCCCGTTCTTATAAATGTGACCAATTGGTGAATTGGGCCGGTTGTGAAACAAACGAGGATTTTCATGACCAGGCTTTATAGTCAGTCTCATTGACATCCATCATTATCTTACATCTGCTCCATACAACTCTGCTGTTGAACAAGTGTTAATAAATCAGAATAAAACCAATGCCAGTCCGTATCTAAAGCTGATAAGATAGACCTGTTTCACACACTACAAGCCGTTCCCTGGAGGCTTTCCCAAAAGTATTCTGAGAAATGACAGCCAGGTTGCACATTAGCCAGCCTGGCCTTTGGGAGCCGAAGTGGGAGAAAGGTCAGTGAGTAGGTAGACATGTTGATTATGGATAGACTTATGACGCAAATAGGGATCAAAAGAAGTGCACTATTAAAGGGAATAGGTTCCATTTGTGACACCGCCTTATGGGGCCCAGGCAGCTTGATCCAGGGGCTCAGAGACAGGGAGTACCCTCTTCGGGTGCCCTGATAACTGGCCTTGAGGCCCCCTTCACGTGTTTGCCGGGTGGGCTTATGCCGTACGACAGTGCTGGGCAGAGAGCGCTGGCGCTGATAGGAGGAGCAGGTAGACACCCCCGAACCCAATCAGGTGGCCTCACTCCCAGCACAGCCTCCCACAACGTGACAACGAGCGGAGGAGGAGGGCATGGTGAGGAAAAGAGAAAGGGAGCGTGAGCAAAACTCTAAAAGAAATGAGAGAAATGAGTGGGAGGAAGGGAGGGCAGTAGTGGCATACAGAGCCTGATAACAAGCCCAGTATCAGGGAAGAGAAGGAACAGGCCAGACAGGTGACTGCAGAGACCCAGGGGGGCAGCGAGAGCTGCCTGGTGGGTACCTGGACACGTAGCGCGCCTCTGTCATCCAAAGACACACTGCACTTAGGAAAACCAGCTGGGACATGACGAGAAATGTGTCCGTGAGAGCACTCGCCTGATGGCAAAACAACGGACTGCAAAATGATGGGAGTGGTGTTGGATGGACGGCGTGTTTGAAAGAGTGCCCTCAACAATGCTAGCACAACACACAGTGGGACTAGGTGAGTCCCCCTGACGAGCAACAGCATGTCACACTGGTTCCCTGGGAGATCAGATACAACTGGAAGGATCGACAACAGTATTACTCCTAAAGTGCATTTTGAAACATCCATGCACACGGCCCAGACCATGTAATACGGAATTCCACCGGCGACATCATTTTGTTTCACCATTGTAGTTGGGATCAGTGGTTGAATTACACAACTGTCATAAAGTCTGTGGTGAATGTCTCATTTTTGTAGTCCACAGCTGTTGAAAATGAGAACCCTTTTCTCCTCAGTCAATTTACCTGGGAAAACAAATTAATCAACTGATATTGTCTCTTCAAATCCCCCATGAAGAATTGTTAATGTTGTGGGATTTCAAGCTAATAGACACTAAGTTAACAACCATGAGAACTAAAACCACCTGAGATTACCAGATCAACCCTCCTTGCCTCAATCAGACATGCCTGAAACTGGATGAAACACACAGGATTAACAGGGGTTTTGAATAGCTAATATATCCACAGCAGCTTCCTAAACCCATTCCTCAGATCCCCAAGATCACTGCTACAAATCCAGCTGAGCTACTGGAACAGAAACAGACCAAGTAAGGGTCCCAAATGTTACCTTAATATGGCCCGGGTGAACGTTTGCACACTACGGTGGATATAGGCGGCCATTTTTGCAGCGTAACCAATGGAATCGCTATTTTGCATTAGATATTTTGGCACCAGAGATGTAGCACAGATATAGGCCAATTATAAGTCAGTTGGGCTGATATTTATTGCTCGCACACAGGATAAGATTTAGGCTAGAGGAACCTGCAGGGACAGAGCCTGACGTCACAAACATGATCTGGCATGGGTATCTGTGCGTCACCAAAGAGGAAAACATTTCGCAGGAAAAAATCCAACAGCAAAGACACATCATTCAGATGGTGAAATATCACAGGCCTTGTGTTGATGAATAAAAACCAGCGGTAAGGCTAACATGGGCGATTGTTTGTGAGCGTTAGCTAACCTCATCGGTCTCGGGTTGAACATTCATTTACGCTCTAGGCTGGTGGTATGCGGCAAACACATGTGATACCGGTCTAAATCGGCACGACAAATAATCAGATGGCCACGCAAGTTCTCACGTTGCATTTAGCTGGAATAGCAAAAGGAATTTGTAGTTTCTTAATTTCAGCTGAAATGCCACAACCCTTTAAAAAGCAGCCTTTTGATGGTTCAATGTAACCAGCTGGAATGGGAATTGCTGTTGTTTAACTGAGGCGCTTACCAAATTAAATATTCCCAATAGCAGCACCAGACCACTCAGACATTTTTCCCCAGAACTGGGCAGGCAGGTGTAAGAAATCCATCCAGTCTAGGGGAGGGTCTGGGTCTGGCAGGGAAAGTGTGGAAGGTAGGCAGGCCGGACTGGAAAGAATCCCCGGGCTGGGGACAGCTCGGCAAGGGGGAGATAAGTGCCTTGCGGACTGTGTCCACACCCAGAGCTCCAGACCGAAGAGTGTCAGGCTCCAGAGGAATCTATGGTATTCAAGAATCAAATGGAACATTTCATGCCTCTAGCTGTAAGTGATAAGCTATTGAGTTGGCACTTAGCAAATAGGTTTCATCCGACTAGGTTTCATCAGACAGGCAGGCGAGCAGACAAACAGGCAGGCTGGAATAAACCGTTTAAGTGAGGTGCCGTGTTACCACACAATGCGATTTATACACACAGAAGAAATCGTAGTCACGCAGGCATGGCGACGTGTTGCAAAATGGGACAACATCGCTGCAGTCTAGAGCCCTGACACAGACGCTTTATTTCAGGGACTGTTTCAGAGGTTATCCAGAAGCCTGGCATACCAGCCTCACAAACATGGTGGAAACAAATCCAGCCATCGAACACTGATCATCCCCCCTGAACAGCGGACGTCGCTGCACACAGCCAAGTGCTTCAGAGTCAGACCACAACCCCAAAAGAAAACAGACACCCGGAGCAAATCATTTAGAATTCCACCCCCCCCCCCCAACTACGCGCCCCGAGTACACGCTACAACTATGGCTAATCACGCGGCGGTATGTGCACAGACCTCCACTAGACCCAAGCTAACATACCGCTATGAGTGAATCCCTCCCAGCACATGACAGGACATGACCGTGTGCACATACACCTCCGGCAGCCAAGGTGACAGAGCGTCCTCCTTGAATGGGCGCCCTGATAGGCCAGGCACAGACGGGGCCTCAGCAGGGGAGGCAGCCAGGACCGAAAACACACAGCGCTACATTTTCTGAGGCGGCTCAAGATGCCAACTTATTTTTATTGTGTCGACACGCTGTTGTTATCGATAGTTCGAGACACCACCTTCTGAGGTCACATTTTGGATAAAGCCCAACCTCCAGAGGTTAGGGTTAGGTGGAAATTGTTAACAGTGACAAAACCAATTAAAAAACGAGCATTTCAAATGAAATAACACCGACAGCCCTAATTAATTCCATACATCCAAATGCTGGAGTACACGCTCTAGACATTTTACTGAAGACCAGTGCCTGAGAGTGTGGAAGACAGCACCAAGGAACACCTAAAAGAGACTTCTGGAATGGAAGAGAAAAAGCAAAGGAACGGGATTCAGATAAGGCAGTGGTTCCCACCTGTCACAGGCCCCAGCTGGTTGCCTGCCCTGACGTCATTAATGTGATATGCTGGTTGACTGAGTCAGTTACACTGGGAACAAAGGCATCAGTCACTGATTCACTACCATGACAAGGAAATACTGACCCTGCTATATATAGAGGTCTCAGGGTCCCAAACAGGTCCCTTTCATCCTAATGCATTACTGTTGAACTGTGGGTCATAGGATACCGATCAGGAATCAGAATATTCCCTCTTACCGTTTCTTTCCTCACTCACTCACTCACTCACTCACTCACTCACTCACTCACTCACTCACTCACTCACTCACTCACTCACTCACTCACTCACTCACTCACTCACTCACTCACTCACTCACTCACTCACTCACTCACTCACTCACTCACTCACTCACTCACTCACTCACTCACTCACTCACTCACTCACTCTGCATTGCACGAGTGAGGGACAAAATGGTAGCCACAAAAAGGAAGATGGTCAAAAAAAGGAAAATAACTTGATGTTTTCTAAAGATAAGCAGCCTTTTTTCAAGCAGGCCTGGGGTCAGAGTCCAGAGAGGAGAACGTAAAAGGGCGGGCGTGCTGACATGTCACACAGGAATACACAAACAGTAACAGGAAGTTGTTGCACCACTGACCGGCAATACTACCCATCCCCCCGCCTGATTGGAGGTGTTTAGGCTGGCAAACATTCACAACCAAGGAGTGTCCTTTTCCCCCCTCCCTCACCCCGCTTATGAGTGAGGTAATAAAAGAGGCATGTCAGGACATGACAAGTAGGACTCTCTCTTCCCGCAGAGAAGAGACAGACAGGCAGGACCACCTCCACCAGCAGAGCACACACGCAGAGAGAATTACAGTACGTTCCCTCACATAGCCCTCATGACTAAAGCTTTTGATTATATCACCCATCTCATCCTAATGAAGACAGAGCATACTAGCGTTCGCAGAACACTAAACTCTAGGCTAAATTTGAGGACCTTTTTCTAAAGGTATCCATGAGTACATTTTTGAGCTATTTAGTGTACATTTATGATGTTGCTCTTGCTGCTGCGAACTCCAACACCTCTGCTGACTCTGAATCCATTTAGACATTTCTTGTGAAACTATTTAAATAACATTAACAATATGTTCATACGATTTTTGATTCAAACGCAACGAAAGCACGGGGGTGTGCAGTGTTTTGCCCATACGACTGACCTGGAAAGGAAATAAGCTAAGTGTGGTTTACCTGGTAACTGACATGGCACTCGGCCCAACAAGTGCCTTTGTTTCTGTGTACAGTACATGGAGAGATGTTTTAGAACTTTTTTTGTTCTTCTTGAGATGTTTGGGAAACTGGAATGACATACACATCCAGACCTCCAACATCAGCATGTGTATTCCAGTGGAGTTTTTACTCCACTGGAAAACACATGGAACCAGACAGTCTTTGGACCTCTGAAGCCGCAGGGTGTTGTTGTCGAGAAGTGTCACACATTACATCAGACAGTGACACGCAACAACTTCACCCTTTTACAACACAACATATCTCCGACCCATATCTGGCAAGTAGTCTCATCTAAATACTATAGTGGAGTAAAACGCTCTTTATCATTTAAACAACTGGCCCATAAATGAACACTACGCTGACCCACAGAACATACCCTTAATGGTAAACTAATGTACGCTCGTACTTCATCCTGCTTGGCCCAGATCCTCGCCCTCAGTGGGTCAGAGTGTATTGACATCCACAAATATCTTGATATATACTGCATGGCTAGACCGCTTTCTCATTCCAAACCCATGTTACCCAGATTCGGCATGAAGTTAAATCGTAAATTGGTTTATGGTTCCGCAATAAGGCATCCTTCACCAATGCAGCCAAGTATACTCATGTACAAATGACCATCCTGACTGAAGTCTAATGACCAACAAAGCCAACTCAATTTAAATGCAATTGAGACAAATGGACTGTAGCACCGCACTGATTCCAAGTGCAATTAAAACAACTGGACAAATACTTCCTGCAGGCCCGACCCAGATCAGTTGACTTGTCGTGGCTTTGGTCATAAGGCTCTTTAGTCACAGATTTTTCTAGTCAAGCAATGAAACCGGCAAATATGTGCCTGTAAGCGCCAATTAAGAGAATAACGCTTTAACAACGTAACATAACAGGCAACTCATATCTTTGATAGGCTAACAGGCAGACAACAAACTGACAATAGCACTTATGTTTAAATAAGGTATCACCGTGGCAGGAACCAAAACTAAGACAACTTCTGGCAAGTGGCCAATGACCAACAGGCCAAAATATGAGCCTGGGTCCTCTTCATTCTGTCGTCTGCCTCCAGGACCGCCTCTACTGGGTCGCCTGGATCACCGGCTATTCAGCTGTTGTAAGGTTAATTTCAAGTGTGAAAGTATTGAACTGTACGCGTTCCTCCACTGGTGTAGCCACAGCCTCCAACATCCCAGTCTGTATGTGAGTAGGTATGAGGTGAAGCAAAATACTGATCATGTGTTGAACCAGCACAAATGTGGGAAAAATAAACAGGCTATCAGGACATCTCCCGTACAGAGGAACACAGGGCGAGTGTTCTCAGACTGTGTTGATCTAAGAACAGAAAACAATGAAGTAGATCAAATAGAAAGTTAGCCCTGAAAATATGACTATCAACATAGTTGACCAGAAGCTTATGGTTGCTCTAACCAGTCATCAGCACTGCCATGCAAATTAAAGAAAGCATAGCTAGATGCGTGACCAGAAAGTATCATTTCCCCCAGTTTGGCCTGCCAGTTAGATATAATGTACATTCATATTATACATATAAAAAAGCAAAGCCATTTGCTACCGACATTCTTACCAGAATAATGGGAAACCTAGCCAATATTAGGCTATGGGATATTAAAAGATAGACCACTTCGGGTAACAGTCTGGAGCACTCTTTCCATCTATATCTTTATACATCCATTTCAGAATTCTAGAGCACTGACAGGAGCCAGGTATTAAATATCAGAATGTTGAATCAGAACAAAGGTCAAACTGATAAAGAGTGTGTGTTTTGAAAATGCAGACATGTAAAAGTGAATGTTTCTCTGGAGATCTGGGATAATTTTAGTTGACTCACTACCACAGGGGACAGGCATGATCCCAGCCAGTCTGAAAGGTAGAATTCCCAAATGAATCTCAGATAGCAGCAATCTACAGAACTTTCTGGGTGGGTTGCCAGCCCTACAGGCACCCTGATTTGCAGCCAGAAATAATAATAGCCCAATAAATAGTCAACATTAAAATCCAGGGGACAAGGTCTAGCGAAGACTACTTCTTGTCAGCTTGATTGCAACTCCAGATTCAACAATCAGATAAAGCAAACCTCAGATCAAAAGCAATGGACAACAAATGTTGTGGAGAAATAACAGCACGGTATTGTTACATTCAGGCATGGTAACAAAATTAGAGTAACAAGGCATGGAGTTCAACAAGATAGAGGAAAGGCTAAAACATATGCTACTCGCAACAATGGCATGTAAAAACAACATCCATACCACTTCAGCTTGCCTGTGGGCATAGCACTGTATTTGTACATCCCAAAATAAAATGAAGGGTAAAAACAGCAGATTCCTCTAAAACACACACACACAGGGCCTGTCCGTCATATCGCTCTTCTTAGAAGAGCTCCCAGGTTTGTGGTTAGTTGACCACAAGTCATGTGTCCTATGGACAAGGCCTATAAGCCCTAGTTAGAACAGTGCTATACAAACATCAGCAGGGCCCATTTTTATCCAACATCCTTTTTTGGAAGCCAGGGCCCATCCTGGTGCCGCCCACCCTGGTGACGGATGTGTGTGTTTATATTTCAGTTGACCGGGTGCCGGGGCGGGCGACACCAGGGTTGACCGGGTGCCGGGGCGGGCGACACCAGGGTTGACCGGGTGCCGGGGAGGGCGACACCAGGGTTGACCGGGTGCCGGGGAGGGCGACACCAGGGTTGACCGGGTGCCGGGGCGGGCGACACCAGGGTTGTGGGAAATGTTCCCACGCTGGACTAGAACAACATTTGGTCAGCAGACGTTCCGTGACATTATTTCAGAGGTTGTAATCTTGCCTTATAGATTTTAAAAAATTCTAGATCTGTGGCTAATCAAGTGGGCAGAGGCAATAAACCAGAGGAGCTACAGGCTCCCAAACCTGACCCCAGACCGCTGCCTGTCGTTCCCAATAGGGGTAAACTTACAGCTAGTGCCACAGAACACAGGAACACAGATACCAGAAATGCCAGTCGCCATTGACATTCCCCATTTTCAACGTTCTCAAATTAATGACCAGTGGTACTAAACTGACAAAACTAGAATTCTGACATTGCACACAGTCCATTCACTAATAGAACTGTTACTCAGCCTAATTAAATCAGGTAGGCCAACTGAACATTGTTATCCATTCACGCCTGCCAAAATACCCTGAACACTAACCTCCTCTCCCTGCCAACACCACCTGGCCCTCCTTTTTTATGCAAAATGTACTGTATCTGATCCGAGGACCCAACACCATAGCAAAATCCTACAAGGTCATTTAAATACGCCAAGATTCAAATCAAGCCACCATTTGCAAGTCAAAACCGGGTAATTCAAAGCTTCAGCAAGGAACAAAACAATAGACAGCGATAAGGTGAAATAAATGGAAAACAATGTGCATTGCATCCAGCACAGAACAACAGTTACAGCAATAGTTCATAGATTTAGATTCACTCATACTTATTGCACTCGTAATGAAAACCACTCCAGCCCAGAGACTGTTAGCGGAGATTAAGAAAAGTGTGACGGACAAACCACTTCCCTGCTCTTTTCCTTTGGTTCCATCCCTTTTCCCTCAGACACCGGGGAGGAAAATGGGCTTGAGACAGTAAGCCGCTCCCTCAGAGCTCTTTAATGAGTCATAATCTACGGTCATGAAGCTAATCATGTCCCTTAAACAAGGTCAACACCCCCCCAGCCGCATTACCTGTGCAGGGCAGACAAGTGGGGGGGGTTGGTCTAGACGTCGGCTCCTAGGGACCGTTTTCAATCACATACCCATTCTGACAGACGGTGATGCAAGTTCAAATAGAGCGCAGGAATGGAACGATGCACTTCGAGACGGGTGAAATCGATGGAAATATGTGATGATTCAAGTCGGCGGAGACGTTAAACGAATCGCGTTACACATTTTAAACAGCTGTATACCGCTCATGACAGCGCTTTACAGGCGTGATAGCAGCAAGCAAGTGTAGATGTTGACATTGAGGACGACACATCCTCATTCAAATCGAAGATGTGGCGGCATTTTGGCTTGCCGGAGACTAAAAATGAAACCAGTGAGTTGGTAACAGACAAAACAAAAACTGCAAGATGTTAATATACATTAATAGCACAACACGTGTAAAGCTATTAATAGACCAAACCACACTGACCGGCAGATTTAAAGCCCTGCTCACGGTGACTAGTCCGAGAGCAAGAGATAGCGAGGTGCATCAGTGCTTTCTCAAGTGGAGGAAAGAGAATGCTAGGCGGTACCCCCTGCTCTCCAGTCTAGCAACAGCACACCTCTACACACCAGCCACCTTTTAACATCAGCAGAGCCCATGTGACTGTGCAGAGATCTCAGCCTCTACTAGATAAAAAAAAAAAGAAATATCAGCATATCTACATTTTCCAGCAAAGCCTTAGTTTGTTCATATGAAGAGATTTTTTATTTTTGTATTATTTAATCCTTTGATTAGGGATTTGTCTTAAAATTTTGTTTTGTTATTTGACATAAAATATATTTCAACTTCACAAAGAATTGTGAATCATTTTGTCTGAGTGGGATACAATAAAAGGACACTTTCATTTATTATTTGTCATATACCTCATTTAGTGAAGTAAAATGTGAGAAAATCATATTGTGAAAGCAGCCATGTTAATTGTATCGCATCGTGAAACCAGCCATGTTAATTGTATTGTACAGTGAATTGATACATGCCTAATAATCAGCAGATTCAGTCAGTCTGAATTGGCTGTCTTCAACTAATGGCATGTCAAAGTTGTGTGGAAGATGCAGAATGGCCTCTACCCCCCCCCCCACATGAACTTGAAAAGGTGAATATGTTTGGGTGAGCCGAGTGTTCAAGTCACAGATTGAAATACAATAATCATAGTGACAGCAAACCACAGTTAATTGACAAACTCAAATACGAGAGATAGTACAAGTCAAGTTAAAGGACCACCGAAGACACTTAGACAGGTTTTGAGAAACTTGCCTTCGGGTGCATGGATCAGTGTGTGTGTTGTTTTTAATCCATAGAAGACAGACAGGCGGCAGCAAGATTCTCACTGCTTTATTGTGATTTGAAATCAAATGATAAGTCCAATCACCATGAGAATGTAGCCTTGAGCGAAATCCAACCAAGGCATAACTACAGGGAAACAGCTGGCAGTTAGCTGGCCCATGCAAACACAGCTTATGGCAGCAGCCACAAGGGCAAAAAAAAGTGTCTACGGTTTCTCAATAGGAGCATGGCACTTAATCAAACCCTCTTCACAGGCGTTTTTTTACCTAGCATATCAACTTAAATTACAAGCACAATACTTTTTCAATTCACAATATCTCCAGCTGCAGAATATATTATTCTTTCAGATGGGTCTGTAGACTTACTGTATTAGTGTACTTAGCTCCATAGGCTAATATACCCATTTTGTAAGTCGGTTGATACTGAATTATGTTTAGGTTCCAGTTTAGATAGCCATGTACTATGGACATGGTCCAGATGTCCCAGGAACATCACCCAACTTCTAAATGTAGATGGCACTACACAGTGCTTTCATGCAAACATACGCGATTCACCCAAGGCACTGGGGAATCAACGCACCAGTCAGCGAGTTTCATTAACGCCCCTGAGGTGGCGTGCCCAATGTAAACTGAGAAACTCGAAAATCATACAAATACCAAATATGAATTTGACAGCACGCACGCGTGTGTGTGTGTGTGTGGGTGTATATCATATAGAAATCGAGCTAACCAGGGTGACAAAAATAATGTACACCTTGAAAGTGTTCCAAGGGTGATTGGAAAGTTTTAATCTTGAACATACTTTAAAACTCAAACAAGACAGCCAACTTTTAAAACTCTGTCAGACAACTAAGCCGTACTCTCCACATGGTAAACAATCTAATTAGCTACCACAGATGCATGCAACAAGCTAACTGTCGACAACAACGAAAAACTCTGAATGGCATGGCAAGAACCGTTCACAGATCATAACCTAACCCAAAAAGCAGAAACTGACCGTACTTCAGAATCCTTCTAGTCATGGCCTCCAGGTCTGCTCCTCAGTAAAAATGACCACAGCACGAATAAGTCACAATTAATGTTTCTTAGTAAGCTGGCTGAAAATTGAAGGCCAGCACCATGGCTAGAGCAGAGAAAGCAGTGACAACAGAACAGTGCCAAACTCCAAGTCAAAGCAGTCCAGCTTGTTCTAAAATTGTCAGTTAACCACATAACTACCACACATTCTAAACCAACCAACAACAACAAAAAAACAACAGCAGCGAAATTGGCTAGTGTTCACAAAAGGCGTCAAAATGAATAGACTGCCGACTGAGTGGCATGATGTTTTTAACTAGATTCTAACACCAACACAATGGAATATCCTGTATTCCTGTATAGGCTGATATGAGCAGTATCCAGAAGATGTCAACTGAGCCGAGATGATCAACAGAAAATTAACAATATGACCAAAACAGCCACTTTCAGAGGCATTTCACAGATATTGTCTATTACAATGTAACCTACGTAAATAAGACATAAATAATTGTATTTACTTGTGGCCTAGAATGGTCTAGCAGGGAACAATTGAGCACCCTACACAGAAAACAAGTGTCCCACCCGAAACAAGGCAGGCCTAAAGCAGTCTTTTGTGTTATCAGTGAGACAGTTGTTGAGACATAATTGTACCACTTTGAGAGTTATTTTGCATTCATAGTTAAGAAATATCAATAAAATAGGGACAAGTCAGTCTGAAGGCAGAGAGGGATTGGTTGTTTTTACACCTCATTTTAAATATAAAAAATCTTAACAGCAAAATGATTTAACAGAGCGCAAGAATAATATCCAGTGTCAAATGGAATGTTGGAAGCGCAAAACCTGATCCATAACAAAATATTTATTTGAAGCCAATGGTTACATTTTGGATTGGATGAGTTTCAACCTAGACCAGACTTGTGGTCTATCTTGGTCTAAACAAGTCTCCCTTGGGCATCCATAATAGGACATAGTAGAGTGTAGACTGGTCATCAGGGCACCAAGAGAGACACACCAAAACCAGAAGTGGGTAATACCTCGCTATCACTTTAGCCAGACCCCGTGGGACAGAAATACATTTTAATTGGCGGATCTGTAACACCAGCCAGACTAGAAAACATTACAAATGCAACAACCCCACCTTTAAACAGACAGACACCCTGTGGACAAAACAGGCCAACACCAAGGATTGACCCATACCCCCCATGACTCTTGCCCCTTGCCGAGTCTAACTGACACTACAGCAAGTTGCAGCTTTGGCAGATACGGTAACCAAGGCTGAGGACTTTCCCTGCTGTCATGTTATCCTTTCTTTATGCTGTTAATACAGGAACAGAAACCAAGCTCTTTGTGTTGGAAATGTCACACCATCTACTGAAGTGTCAGGGTGATGAACACATACCGCCCCGCAGGTCTTACCATACACACTCTCACTTTGACAAAACAACCCACATTTTGCACTGCAACTTGTCCGGTACAAATGACAGTTTAATAACATCTACTATCATTCAGCTGTGATAAGATTTGACCGCTGGAGTTGAAGAAAGAATTTGGTTGTAGCTTCGAGTAGCAAACACTTGTTTTCACGATGACTCACAATGTGTAGTGCCAATCCTAGCCCCATGGGAGGGATGAAGGGCTTCATTAGTCACTTTGTACTTCTTCAATGCTAAGATTTCAGGGAGGTGAGATGAGCCTATACTCAGAGGAATCCACTCTGAAGCAAATTGAAAGAGGCTAAATGTTGAATCATAATACAGGAACTAAACCGATGAAATTGTTTAACGCAGTATGTAACTTTATTCTGGTATGTAAGACTTTCGCCAAACTCCGCAGTCCTATGTGCCCTATAGAAGAAGCACTAACCTAACAAGTCCTGCTTGTACACCCTTGCACAACAAAATGAAATCCCCCAGACTCCATGCGGTATACATGTTTTTGCAGTCTAGGAGAATCCAAAGTCATTGTTTTCATATTAAATAGGCACATGTAATGTCATTAAAGTCCAAGTATTATTTTTTTTACATCAATTGGAATCTGAAAGACTTCTCTGAAGTCTGAGGCAATATTGCCTAGTTATAGTTTGTGTTGTCACACTAGCATGTGTAGCATGGAATGTGGTTATAGGATAGTTTGTATTAATCTATAAATGTCAGTTAATATGGTATTAACCTACCACACAAGCAAGCAGTGGATCTTCTCTTAAATCAGGGCCTTCCTACCTGGTTGTGGAATGCTTCTCCCTGGCTTCAGGCTATATACATAGGAGGGGCACCTTTTCCAGAATCTTACATCAATTCATTTTAAAGAACTGTATCAATGCGACCCAATTTCAATATGAAATGTGCTTTCAACGGGAAATAATGACTTACTAAGCATACTGCATATATTTTGTCAATTAGACAATGCAGCAGTCAGAAAGCAATCAGTAGACACTGGTAACATCAGATGCGTGCAGATGGTTACTGTACACGTCCAAGTTACATGACTAAGCCAGTCACCTTGGTACGTCTCCCACAGAAATGTGTAAGCTTTCCTGTTATACTAGTTATTGTTTGACTGATCCGCCCACACAAACACAGAGTGTGTTAGTTGGTTCCGCCCACACTTGGTGTTGACTGCTCCCCCCTTCACCTTGGGAAGATCTCAACTGCACACTCCTGGCATCCTTCCTTTTTATCATAACCCACCGGATGACACTTTCCTTCAGTGGGTTTTAACAACATAGAGTTCGTTAAAGGGATATTTCCCTATCCACAACAAAAGTTGTCAACGTCAAATATACAAACCGGAGAGTGAGGCAATTGTCATGCAAGTTAGCCATGACTGACACTGCTTTTCCAAGTCAACTATCTACTCAAATGTATTTCCTCATAATCACTACTTTAATTGACTGTAAACAGAAACCAAACAGATGATCTTACAACAACGCTGAGTGTCTCGAATAGAAACTAACAAGCAAGAAAACATGTGATGATCCGGTGATGAGTGCACTCAAGACGTTTGTCTTGATTTAGCTTCTCGCTTCCCCACTAATGCCGACTGCCCCGCTCTGTGACTGTGAGGCCTTGGCAACTGGAGACAAGCCATGCTAACTAAATCGCCATGCTAACTAACGTTGGCAGCCTACAAGCATATTGCAGTTCAGAAACCAAATGGGTCATACTGGACTATAACGGCAGTGTGGGTCAAAAGTAAGCGTTATAAGCTAGCGCAAACACGTAGCCAGCTAAGCGAAGACAGTACTGTAAAGCTATTTAAAACACCTAGCATATTGTTATATCGTTGACTAATGTGGCAAGCTTCCTGAAATAAAACAAAATACAACATCAATAACACCTTAATGTAATGGTGAACGCGTTCGTTTGTTCAAGTTCTTCGCCTTCCGTTAACGTGGTAAGCATGCTTGCTAACTAAGCTAATCTTACTTCAGACACCACATTCAGTTTTAAAACCATTCTGCTACCATAGCTAGTTAGCTAACTGTTAGCTACGCAGGAAACGGGCGCAAGGCTGGCTAGCTAACGTTAGTTATTTAGGTAGCGAACGTTAAGTTACTACTCTCGGTGTTAAAACGATTTCGCAAAAAATGAGTGATCCGTTCTCTAAAAATCACTTATTTCAACTGACTTAATTGACAAAATGATCTGTAGTTATTTTCATAATTTCACCGGGAAGCTTCGCCAAATGACATTTAGTTAACTAGCTAGCCAATGGCTGCCATATCCCCGCGTTAACACGCTATCTAGCTAAGCTAGTAGCAAGCGAGATACTTTCTTCACAGGAAGAGCGACGCGCACACAAACTGTAGCGAAATATCTGTAATGGGATAATGTATATGAACGATAAGAGCACGGTTTATTACGAGATATGTTGTTACTTACAAAGAGCAGGCTGAACATTGAAATCCCGTGACTCTCCCGGAGAATGTGGATGGAGGGCAGTAACTGCTGTCAGATCTTTTTTGTTCCTCTTCAAAATGTGGGTGAGAGAGTTCTCCTCCGAACTGTTGGGAGGAGTTTCAAGGTGGTAATATCGTTAGCGTCACTGCCACGCAAGAAGCGCAATGATGAGGATTTGGAAGTAACCTAGACTATGCTGAAGTGGTGTGTTTTGGCGAAGATTCAGTTATATACCGTCAGAGGAATACTGTTTAATTCAGTCTGGGCGGTAGATAATCGGCTTCAAGTTAGTTATCCTTTCATTACCAATGTGATGAGCAATGCAGCTTACGTGGTGGTGACTCATTTTGGTCCACCTAGATGGATTATTCCAAGCCAAACCCTTCGCTGCCTTACTAGCCATGCTATAACAATTGAGGACTTGGCTAGCTAATTAAACTGGATAGGACACAGCAAGTAGCTATTTTACACAATAACATGTTTGTCATTTAGAAAGCAGTGTAGGCCTATCATTTGTACGGACTCTATCAACAACTTTTTTCAACCGGTTTTTACTCGGTAGACCTAAATAAACAGATTCTCTAACGGAAGTTCCATGATGTCATCTCCACTCAGAGTTGTGTATGTTATACTGAATATGTATTCAATATGTGCATTGTGTCAACCATATAAATGAATAAGGTATACAAAAGTGTAACCAGCCACAACCTACGCGGGGCTGGTTTCGACTGCTGGTCTACAAGCCCCACGTCATCTCTGCATCGTGAACGAACATCGGTTCGTTCTCATGATACGGTCCCTCTTTGCGGTTATCACCACCACTCGAAATTGGTACAGTAGGTTCAAGTTGTTGTCCTTCAAAAGAGCTGCAGGACACGTGAAAATATAACAATCAATAACATTACAATTACACCACCATATTTTAGGGTAGGTGTCGGTTTTGTTCCTGTATAATTATTTCAAAGTTAAACCCACTGCTGTTGCGCGTAGCGTTGGCTTCCTATCACCACAGTAGACTGCCTGGTTCCAGTCCCAGCGCACGTCTTTTAGCAAACCCCAATCACTTATATTTGTTGATTGCTGCAAGTAAAAGCTATTTTGCATCCACGTAGATCATTTACATGTAAGTAATTTAGCTGTGCCCCTATCCAGAGCTGCATATCGAGTAGTTAGTGCGAACTTGTTTGTACTAATGCCCATTATTATTCAGTCTTTCCTGTCGGCATAACGTGTCATTGTAGATTTGGGGACATATAGTCCCAAAATAGTGGGAGGCAGGGGGCTATGTGTAAAACGATCTCCTTAATTCATAATAATAAATATTAAGAAGAGCTATTTGTTTCATTTTAGCATCTAAAATCAGTTTACATATTGAATCTGAGATCATCCGATAAGCACCGGGGCTGAAACTCAGTCGTAATGGCACAACTGGTAGTAACGATTTCTTATCCATACACCTACACGCAACAGTTTAAAATCAAAGTTTTATTTGCCATCAATATGGGTTCCTATACATTAGACGGCACTCTCTACTTTACGGCGCTCTACACTAAAAGTAGCAAATTCTACTTTACTAATAGCCCTCTCTTTGTAGACGTTTCGGGGCAAAACAAATACATATGTGGTAGATTTTACACAATATTGATAGAGCGTTGTCTGTTTCAGACAGCTGCAATTTGATTTGCTGATTGTGGTGCACATCGTCTATGCAATGTATGTGTAACATTACCCACTCAAGCATAATGGATACATTTCCTTTATATATTAAGGGGTTAATATATTTAATCAGATTTTCTCCACCTGCACAGATATTAAATCAAGGAGAAAAACTAAGCGGGCAGATAAAAGAAATATCTAGACTGAACTACTGTTTGCGTTTAGGTGGATTGAAAATGAGGGGTGTTGTTCAAAACAAGATCATGAACAATTTCAGTATTTGTAAGAAAAGATTAATTTTGTCACTTCACCTGGATCTGGTCCCACCCATTGTTTTGTGTTAGCAATCACAGTTGTTGTTTTTTGCCAGCAGTAAGAAAGTCCAATTAGGCAAAAGATTGAATGGTAATTCTGAAGTTTTCTTGCTACCCATCCTTATGTATTTGTCAAAATTGTGCACTCGCATAATAATAAAATAACTGAAACATTTGTAGAGCCTTTTTGCTCGTTTCCACCAGATGTGCGAATAACTGGAGGTAATTTAATTTTAAAAGCCCCACATACAGTAGGGCTGACCCTATTCACTCTACTAGTGAATAATTTGGACGGCTGTTGGTTGAATAAGATTAGTCTAGGAGACGCATGACCATGTGACACCTATTTGATTCCCAAGATGGTGTATATCATCACTGAAAAAAAAGTTTGTGCTACTGATATTGTACGTGGTTATACAATATTACGTTGGAGAAGAAGTGCAACACTAATAAAAAGTAGCTAATATTATTTAATATGATTTAATATATTTTCTAATAAACATGTTTTCTGAATTGGTATGCCTGTCCTGCCTTCACTTCTCAGCATTCTTTATTTCACATGTGAGCGCAATTGTATCCAAACATTTCTGTGTCTGAGGCACAGTTCCCTACTTGTCTGGCAGTTGTGGTGAGGAGGTGTTCTCCAATATGTTGAACTTCACAAAGTACATTTTCATGCAAATGACGTTTTTTTTCATCCTGCTCCTCACTTAAAATGCCCTCCATGGACTGGCCCGTTTACCTATCAGATGTTTTCCACCTACACATTCCCTTTTGTGGCCGCCGCTCCTCAGACACTGGCCTTCTCAACATTCCTGAATCCAGTCTGTGTACCACAGGGGACCATACGCTCAGTGTTGCAGCGCCGAAATTGTGGAATGCATTCCCCCTCAGCAACACACAACTCAGAATCCATTCGCACCTAAAATCTTCCCTCTTCACCATGGCTTTCCCTCCGTGGTTTGGCCCACAATCTGCTATATCCATTTACTCCTGCTGTTTGTATATTTTTTTTAACTTTCTTGTAATTCATTCTTATTATTGTGATTGATGTACAGTGTCGTTGGTTTTTTAGAAAGGCACTTATAATGCAATATATTTTTATTGTTATAGACATGCGGTTGCTTGTCTGTCTTCAGTTCTAAAATTCTCAAATAAAAGAATGCAATGTGCTCCATTTTAGTGACACACTCTGCTGTTTTGCAAGTGAAACAATCATTTCAAATTTTCCTTGTCAAATAGTTACAACATGGCGTGCATTCATTAACATCAGGACAAACAGGAGTAATGTTATAGTTGCAGACTGAGTAGACCAGCAGTTGCAGTGAGTCAGGTCAGGTTTATTTTTCTGGTTATAGTCTTATACCACTATACTTACCAATTTTTATTTTATTAATTCAGCTGTACCTGACAGCATCAAATTATTTGGTTTATTTAAAGAGGAATAACAACAAATATAGATTATGTTTCTAAGTTCATAAATCGCTTGAATTAATTATTGAAATGTCTTTCAATGCGCACAACTCTCTCACCCATGGAGAGTAGGGTCAAGCTAGAGTTAGTGGAGTGTTACCTGGTTATTACTCTCACCCCGCAAAAACGGTTTGATATACCTTTGTTGAATTGCGATTGTATCTTCAACATTTATTTGTAAACTAATTAATAACTGTACAACAAAATTACAATATTGGGAAACCCCAATCATTTCCTGTATATAGAATATAGGCTATGTCCTTTCATACATGGCTCATGTTTTACATTTCGATTAGTTGACTAATCAGAGAGATGGGTTGAATCTCGGTTGACACAAAGCAATCTTGTTTGGGGAGAAATACTGTACGCCATACAGTAAGCCTAGTTCTCCCAGTTACCAAATGTGATTTGTTTCAATAAAAAAAGAAAATAACAAAGCATCAGTAAATATGTTGTCCTGCATGAATGAGGATGTATGCGTTTTCATGGCAAATTTGTAATTTTTGAGGATCTATGTATGAATTTGACCTAGACATTATGTCATTCATTTGACATAGACATTAGGTCAAACAGGGCGAGGGGTGTGACCTTATAATTTCTGCATTTTCATCAATTTGGGTCCTTAGCTATACTGCCAATATCCGGTAAATCAGTGTCAAGTGGAATTTTGCTGAACTTTTATGGCAAGACCAATCATTTTTTTTATGTCAAACCTAAGTTATGTTAACAACCAGCCAGTGTGGTGTATATTGTCACTTGATGTGCATAGGCATGGACAAAAAAACAACAACAACACATATTTACAAGAAAGTCTTTATTGATGTGGTATCAATACAATCAAGTACTGTAGATTTTGTATAAGCGGACAAAACATTTTCAATCAAAAAGAGTGCATTTTATACCCAAATTCTATTGCATAGAGTCAACGCAATAGCCATTTACAAGACAAAAATCCTATAGGTTGATACATTGTATATTACACAAAAAAGAAAAAAAAACACAAAAATTATCCTTCACGAACAACGCTAGAATGCTATGTGTTCTAAATGCTCTTAACTTGTTCAATGTTATTAAATACCATTTATACCATCTAGGCTTCGGTGGTCAGTTTTGGCATTCCTGTTAAATTATCACCAATGTATAAATACATCTTCATCAATTTCATGTGCAAATGGGAATGGCCGTTTGTATCTATCTCCAAACTATAACAAACAAATATCCCTTAAAACCGAAGCAAGACTTTAAAGTATTTTTTTTATTTTCGTATTTTAATAATTGAATAGAAAACAAGTCAAAGCAGATTGTGATCAAGGCAGTACACTGGGATAAATGTTTTCCACTCGCACTGCAAACTCAGCAACCAAGTGACAAAACAGTTAGTCTATGACAAAAATAGGAAAACAGGAGAGTAATAGTGTAGCCACACCATTCCAAATGCAATTCCAAATGTCTGTAAGAACAAGGCAATAAAATAGGCAACATACCAAGAATAAGCCTTATGTTGTCTAGTACACTCAGACAGCAAAAATGGTATACAAACTAGGTATTTCCTGTAGCACAGAGACCTGTGAGAGTGCAATGTTCACATTACATGCATGTCATTGAAGACACTGTGTGACTCAAGGCTCTACTCAGTCATTATTGATGACCATTTCTCCAAGATGAGGAAATGAGGATACAGCATTTTTTGATTAACCTTGTATGCAGACAATGACGTGATAATCCATCCGACTGCGCATGTTCTTATGGGTGCGGGGCTGAAAACACATTTTAATTCTGGTTCTAATCTGAATACAATTTTAACTCTCGGGTCGTGTCGGGAGTAGAAAGCCCTCAAAAATAATATGACCTTCTGTCTAAGGTTACTGGAAGATAATAGTCTTCAAGACAGAGACTCCCATTACTTCCGTGACAGATTCTACCTACCTCTAGTTTGACCACCAACTTTGCAGAATTGTTGCACAAAAATACCTAGGTGATATGTAATCAGCCCAGTGTTTGTCGATAGCCCCTTGTTTTAAAAGTTTCTTATAGTTTGTATACCAAAATTTATTTTATTCTACTTTACATATATCTCTATTATACCTTGCTCTATTTTGCATATGTTGTCCACAACTACTACCAGACCAAATGTATTTCATTACAGTAGAACATACACTGCCGTTCAACAGTTTGGGGTCACTTTCCCTTGTTTTCGAAAGAATAGCAATTTGTCCATAACATAACATCATATTGATCAGAAATACAGTGTAGACATTGTTAATATTGTAAATGATAATGGTAGCTAGAAATGGCTGTTTTTAATGGAAAATCTCCATAGGCAGAGAGAGGCACATTATCAGCCCCCATCAATCCTGTGTTCCAATGGCAAAATGTGTTTGCTAATCCTAATTGATCATTCGAAAACCCTTTTGCAATTATGTTTGCACAGCTTAAAACTGTTATGATGATTAAAGAAGCAATGAAATTGGTCCTCTTTACTAATAGCTTAGTTGAGTTCTGGATTATTTGAGTATCTGGAGCATAATCAAGTCCCTTGCTGAGGGCATAGATTACAGGCTCAAACTGGCCAGTCTATTCATGTTCTGAGAAATGCAACATATTCTATGTGACAACTGAAAAAAACGGAATACCTTGTACAATGCTGTGTACTACTCCTTTCACAGAACAGCGCCAACTAGCTCTAACCAGAATAGAAAGAGGAACGGGAGGCCCTGGTGCCCAACTGAGCATGAGCAAGAGTATCATCACAGTCACCGGATCATAGGCCTACTGAGCTGTTGGAGGAGGAGCTTGACCGTATGGTACATAAGAAGTGTCCGTTAAGCCAATCCAACTTTTGGTAATCTCCAGATTACCTTAACAATTTAACAACTAGAATGCCAATAGACTGCATGGCTGTACTTGCTGCAAATTAAGGATTATTTGGCAAAAGCAAAGTTTGAAGGACACAATTATTTCATTTCAAAATTAACCCTGTCAATGACTATATTTCCTATTCATTTAGCTAAATTTCTTATTCAAACTTATTTCACGTCATTTTTCATGGAAAACAAGGACATTTCTACGTGACCCAAATCTTTTGAACGTTAGTATGTATTGTAACATCGGCCAATCTTATAGGGCCATGCAAATACTCAATTAAGCTCAGACACATCCTCTTTGAACCAAATCGTTTTCATTTCAAATTTGTGGTGCATTATTTTCTCTAATGGAACGTATGCAAACATCTCAAAAAACATTGCCCTACAGTCTTTGCATTTCATCATTCAGCCAGGAGAAATGATAATAGATGGGAGTTGTACACAAACACATACACACCCATACTGTGAAAAAGACATGCAGACAAATGGTGCATGCATCAATCTAACCCCATTGCCCCATCCCATGAAACCAGGAGACAGTGATGCAATCAGGATTTCACAACCACCGGGACTCTCTTGGTCTCTTTCTACTTTTTCTTTTCACCCCTCTCTATGTCCATTTAGTCTACTAATGATTATTATTAGATCCAAATATGCTCGTTTGCTAAAGTAAATTTTCATCTAATTCTGTCAGAAGATTTAGGATAATTTCCTCAAGGATGACATGAATAATTCGAAATATGGATGATTTGGAATTGCTACTGTACGTCAATCAATAAAACAAAAGTACAAAAACGAACACTGTAAGGGAGATAATTTGAACTGTTTTATATATTTGAACATTTAAGGGGTCATTCTGTGGAAACAGGTTGCACGGCATTTAGTCAATTGTTTGTGTGTGAAATGCTGCAAGATTTGTCATTTTGTTGACCGATTGTTGCTTATAACATAAGCTATTGCTCAGAGGGTTCACTCTATTAGTTAATGGGTAAAAGGTACAAGGGCATTAATTTCTCGGCCTCAGCCATTGTGTTAGCAATGATGTTATTGATATATTTGTGGAGTAGAGAGACGAAATGAATGTGACATGGGAGCTGCAGTAAGTGCGGACGATGGGAATAGCCACAGAATAGATCGATTTAGGGAAACATGGCATTGATCCAGTAACATTTGCCCACTCTTTCTGTCCAAATCTTCTGACACATTTGTTTATTGTATAATTATTGACTTATACATTAATTCATACATTTATTGATAAATCGATCCAATTTAATTAGTTTATTATATATATTTAAATATATTTTCCTTCTTCATTTAACTGTTGATACATCAATGCTTGTAGGAAGTAGGAAGAAAGGGGTAAAGCATGGTTACTTTAAGATTTCCAATTATGCTATGGGGCTTTACTATTTCTTTATTTGGTCCCTGAATTTGTGTGGATGTTTCACAAGTTAAAATATGATTTATTATTGATCAAGTAATCGCTACAATCAAAAATGTTCTGCTTTTGTTTTAAACGTCCAATGATTTTAGGTCCAGCTACTAATAGAGTCAAGAAATTAGCACCCAACAGACAATTGGAAATTGACTGTTAAAACATCAGTGTACAATAAATGGCAGGCTTGCATACAAGAAGAATAGGAGGGTTTTGTGCAGGAAGTGACTGCAGCCAGGGGAATCAATCAGGGCCCCGGGGTTCAACGATGTCATCCTAATGATGTCAGAGCATTTGGGAAGGATGTGCAGTCACGAGGGTAGGTCTCAAAGCTGTTGCTTACACATTGCAAAGTAAGCCACTTAATTGTCTGAATCCAATAAACAACAACAAAACAGACAACAACAAAATAAAAACAATAAAATTATGACATTAATAATAATTATAATAATATAAGCTAAAAAAACATAAAAAACAGACATTTGAAAGAAAGAGATAAAAACACAGAACACAGCATGAAGTATCCTTCTCCTGCTTTTTAACTCTTTCTGTCTTTCGTTAACAAAGTCTTTTCTGTCGTTGTTGATGTTGATAATGATAACTTTATTCAGATGGTGTCATTCTGTTATGGCTGCAGGTGTTATACAATGGGGATACTAGGAGGCACCCTAGGGAAGAGTTGTCAAGCGTTATGTGGGACAGAGCAGGAACCCTGAGAAGGAAGAATGGATGTATTCAGTTGAGTAGAGCCCGTTAGCCTGATCTGAGGGCATCTGCATCCACACCTGGTCGCTTTCCTTCAGCTCGAGCACTGCGCTACCGGACGCCTGGTCCATGTAGCCCTTCTTGTACTCGTCGTAGGTGTAAGTGGCTGGAACATTGTTCTTGTACAGCGCCACCCACAGACTGAGTCCTTTTACATGCACATGGTATGAAAAGTAGTAGACGCCGGACATTGGACTGGTGAAGATACCGGTTGCTGGGTTGTAGGCATTCTGCCCGTTGTACAGTGTCCTGTCAAACTTAATGGGCATCCCAGATGGAGGGAAGGGCGTAGTGAGGATAGCGGTAAATGCAGGTGCTAGGGTAGCAGAAAGCTCTGCGCGGCCAAACTGTGGTTTTCCATTCCTTCCATCTGGTACTTCACCTCCGGCCAGCTCTGAATCTGTTAGCCCAGCCACCCCAGTTTGTCCATTTCCTGCTGGGCCAGGGGGCCCGGGTGGCCCAGGAGGGCCAGGGATACCATTTTGTCCAGGGTTGCCTGGTTTTCCTGGGGGACCCTGAGGACCAGGAACTCCCTTTTCTCCAAGCTTGCCTAGTCCTGGAAGACCTGGCAGTCCAGGTTCACCTTTCAGACCTGGGATACCCTGTGGCCCCATTGGCCCTGAAGGCCCCTGAAGACCAGGGATTCCAGACTGGCCTCTTGGTCCTGGAGACCCAACGAACCCAGACTCCCCTTTTGGTCCAGGGTTGCCTAAAATACCTGGGTTGCCAGGCAGACCTATGTGGCCCGCCTCGCCTTTGGGCCCAGGTTTTCCAATAGCCCCATTAGGGCCTGGGAGACCTTTGTCACCAGGAATGCCAGGTTTTCCAGGCAGACCACCAGGACCCTGGTCCCCTCTGATCCCTGGCAGACCTGGATGCCCCTGGGGACCCACCTCTCCCTTCAGGCCAGGCATACCGTGTTTCCCTGGAAGACCCATGGGCCCTTGTAGTCCTGGTGGTCCGGGCTGTCCGTCCATGCCCATGTCTCCTGTTTTTCCTTCCATCCCAGGTTCCCCCTTATCTCCGGGGATGCCGGGACCCCCAGAAAGGCCCTTATCTCCCTTTGGCCCTGGTAGACCAGGCTTGCCATATCCAGGAGTTCCAGTAAACCCTGGAGAACCCCTGATCCCTGGCTCACCTTTAGGCCCAGGTGGACCTAGTGTACCAGGTAATCCATCAATACCAGGTTTGCCCAATCCAATGGGTCCTGGTTGGCCTTGCAGGCCAGGAGCACCAGCCTCCCCTGGCTCTCCTATTCCTCCTGGAGGCCCCTGGTCTCCTTTTGGCCCTGATGGACCAGGAAGACCATTTAGTCCTGGCTTGCCCACACCTGGATTACCAGCTGGCCCTGGAAGGCCCCTGAGACCGCTTGGACCCCTGGGTCCTGGTAACCCTTGTTTACCATTGCCATTCTCCCCCTTCAGCCCACGCTCCCCAGGATTTCCAGGCCCACCTTTCTGTCCTGGCTCTCCACGAGACCCTGGAGGGCCCCTCCCACCGGGAAGCCCAGGTTTGCCATTTAATGAAAGTCCAGCTGGCCCGGGGAGACCTGGTTGTCCTGGAAGTCCTCTGGGACCTGGTTCACCTCGGAGCCCAACCTCACCATTATTGCCAGGCATTCCCTTCATGCCCACCTTTCCTGGGAGACCTGGAAGTCCAGGCTTACCAATGCCAGGAAAACCTGGAGGCCCCTGAGGGCCAGGCTGGCCATTGAGACCTGGTTTTCCCAGACCTGGCTTTCCTGGAAGTCCTGGTGGCCCAGCTGGGCCTCTGGGTCCAGGTTTTCCCTGGGGCCCTGGCTCGCCCTTTACTTCAACCATGGGTGGCATGTCTGTAAGAGAAAATTTAAGATATTTGATTACTTCCTAATCCAAAGTTATAAAGTGAGTATTATAAAAAAAATGCTAATTACACCCTATTTACCCTAACTAGCAATAATAGCTCAATAGCAGCTAGCAATAGTAGTTCTGAGTATTAGCTAGTCATAGTAGTTCTCTGTAGTTCCTAGAAGTAGAGCTAGCAGTAATTGCTATTGGCTAGCAAAAGTTGCTAGATGGAGAATCTTGCAGGGAGAGTAATTTTGTTATGTCAGACTAGTAGGACTGTTTTGGCTTCCCAGTAAAAAAGTGAATTTACTATATGCATGCATTACATGCTTTAGGGCCATTTTTATCTGCCATTTTATCTGCCTTAGCAGTTTCTTGTAATTGTCTAACAATAGTTCTGCAACCTGGGATGTTAATTATTAGACAAGATTATCTAGTTTTTACATGTTTATATGTATGTATGTTAGGCAAAGTATGTTCCCTTGTGTTTATGATGAACCCAACTATGATTGGGACATTTCAGGCATTGTGTTGGCTAAGGAAAAAAGAAAGACAGAAAGCAAGGCACAGCATGTGGGTCAGAGTAGTGTGTTGAGACTGCATATTATGTTAGTAGGTCATTGCAATATGGCAGGTCCTAAGGACAGTCATTATTGTTATCAATGCCAGTCAAGAAAGAAGTTAATATCAAGATACATAATCACTTGATAGATTTTGTAATTAATTAACATTTTGATTGTGATTAAAAGGCAATGTGATATTGATTGTTATTATATTGATTAAATATTTTAAAAAGCTTAAGTATAAGTACAGCTTCAACACAAACATCAATGTTAATGTATCTTTTCACATGCATTTTTGCACAAACACACAAACAAATGTATAAAAAACTGTTTGGATATTCCAGGGAGCACAGTTTGATCGATAATCAGGAAGTGGAAGCGGCATCAAACCACCCACTCACTGCCAAGAAAAGACTGTCCATCAATGCACAGCACTTGAACAACAAGGAGACTTGTGAGAGAAGCCACAGAAAGGTCCAGCATCACTTTGGAGGAGCTACAAAGTTAAGTGTCTGGGAGTGAAGTAAAAGAGCACAAATCAATCATATTAAGAGCTTCGCATAAAACCTGCCTGTATTGGAGGGTTACGAGAAAGAAGACATAACATAAAATTGCAAACTGAAAGCATGCAACTGATTTAGCTGCAATGTAGGAAAATGTTTTGTCGTAAAATTAGACCCAGATCAAGCTTTTTGGACAAAAAGCATTATTTTATGCACAAATATAACACTGCCCATGCTTCAAAAGGTCAAGTATGGTGGCATCAGCGTCATGCTATGGGGATGTTTCTTATCAGCGAGGACTGTCGAATGTAGAATGGATTGGCAAAATACAGTGAGATACCGCAACATAAAATGCTTCAGTCCACTGACAAACTGAAGCTCTGAAGGAAATGTTTTCAGCAAGAGAATGAACCCAAGCACCAGGTGAAAGCAACACAGCTGTGTTAAAATATTGCGGTCAACTATTTCAAAATGCTGTGTTAAAGTATATAACAATTTCAAAATTGAGTTAAATAAGTACTATCAACCTGGCAACCTGGCAACCAATCAACCTGAAAAATCTGGCTCAAATCTACTAAGAGAATTAGGCCAAAATCACTATGTACCAGAACACTTTGTCATTGTTCTAAAATAACACACAGATCAAAATAACAGTGTACCATTTGTGTACCATACAGTAAATTACAAACAAAGTTGCAGAGGTCACATTAAGTTCAAATTGGCAGTACACATATATCAATCATACATATGGACTGACAATTTAATACTTATGACCAATGTTCTTCTAATTTTTCATAGATTTTGGGGGGACGTCCAGTTCTTGGTAATGTCTCTGTTGTGCCATATTTTCTCCAATTGATGATGACAGTCTTCACTGTGTTCCATGGCATATCTAATGCTTTGGAAATTCTTTTGTACCTTTCTCCTGACTGAGTGAGATCCCTGGATCAGACCTGTTTGTCCAGCACTTCCCACAGATACTCGATTGGATTGAGATCTGGGGAATTTGGAGGCCAAGTCAACATCTTGAACTCGTTGTGTTCCTCAAACCATTCCTGAATCATTTTTTGCTTTGTGGAAGGTAACATCAGGGATACTGTTGCCATGAAAGGGTGCACATGGTCTGCAACAATGCTCAGGTAGGTGAGTCGTGTCAAAATAACATCCACATGAATGGCAGGACACAAGGTTTCCCAGCAGAACATTGTCCAAAGCATCACACTGCCTCTTTTGGCTTGCCTTCTTCCCGTAGTGAATCCTGGTGCCATGTGTTCTCCAGGTAAGTGAGGCACATACACCCGGCCATCCATGTGATGTAAAAGGAAACGTGATTCATCAGACCGGGCCACCTTCCATTGCTCCGTGATCGAGTTCTGATGCTCACATGCCCATTGTAGGCGCTTTTGGCAGTGGACGGGTCAGCATGGGCCCCCGACTGGTCTGGGCTACACAGCCCCATACACAACAAACTGGGATGCATTGTGCTCTGACACCTTTCTATGAGTACCAGCATGAACCTTCTCAGCAATTTAAGCTACTGTATTTTGTCTGTTTTATTGGACCACACGGGCCAGCCTTGGCTCCCCACGTGCATCAATGAGCCTTGGCCGCCCATGACCCTGTTGCCGATTCACCGCTTTTCCTTCCTTAGACCACTTTTGATAGGTACTGACCACTGCATACCAGGAACACCCCACAAGTACTGGAGTTTTGTAGATGCTCTGACCCAGTCGTCTAGCCATCACAATGTGATCCTTGTCAAATTCGATCAGATCCTTACACTTGCCTATTTTTCCTGCTTCTAACACATCAACTTTGAGACAGGATATTCACTTGCTGCCTCCTAATATATCCCACCCACTTGCAAGTGCCATGGTGATGAGATTATCAGTGTTATTCATTTCACCTGCCAGTGGTCATAATGTTATGGCTGAACAGTGTGTGTGTGTGTGTGTGTGTGTGTGTGTGTGAGTGTGTGTGTGTGTATGGGTTTTATCTTGTTTTATTAATAATATTATTTTTTAAACTAATGATAAATTGTAATAGGAAGTAGATTTGCTGGATTAAAAAGTATGTATAGATAAATAAATACACATGTAATAGCTATTTAGCAACTGACAGCCTCTTCCACTTGATGCCTGATTCCATCTCCACTGGCCCTGAGAATGTGTTGGACAATTCTATAATATTTTGTGAAAAATATTGTATACTTCAAACTACATACCACATACCATTTTAAAAGCCTATAGAACATCTAGAAATACGAACATCCTAGTTAATAACAGGTCTCTACACCTGCAGGTCTCATTTGATTACGCACTGTGCCAGTTAGGTCTGTGCAGTCGGTAATAGAAATGTGATTTAGTCTCAAGTCCACTAGATGGCGGTAGAGGAATGCAATTTTCATTAGACACAAAAATACATAATACCGTGATTGCTGAAATGTGCTTTTGTCTAACATAGTTAAAAAATGAGTTATTTATGATGTGTCTGTCATGAAAGCCCCCCACAGAATGGACCATATTAACAGAACGAGAGACAAGCACTATCACCATCACAGTACATAATGAAAGAGAGACACAGAGAGAGGGACAGAGAGACAAGCACTCTCACCAAAATCTTACATAATGAGAGAAAGAAACACTCCCACAAACACAGTACCTAATATAAGAGATAGTGAGACAAGCACTCTCAACCAACACCATACCAAATGAATGGAAGCAAGAGAGACTCTCACCAACACCGTACGTACATAATGAAAAGGGGAGAGAGACAAGCACTCTCACCAATGCAGCATATAATGAAAGAAAGAGACCAGTACTCTCACCAACACAGTATATAATGAAAGAGAGTGACAAGCACTCTCACCAACACAGTATATAATGAAAGAGTGACAAGCACTCTCACCAACACAGTATATAATGAATGAAAGAGACAAGCACTCTCACCAACACAGTATATAATGAAAGAGAGTGACAAGCACTCTCACCAACACAGTATATAATGAAAGAGAGTGACAAGCACTCTCACCAACACATTATATAATGAAAGAGAGTGACAAGCACTCTCACCCACACAGTATATAATGAAAGAAAGAGATGAGCACTCTCACCAACACAGTATATAATGAAAGAGAGTGACAAGCACTCTCACCAACACAGTATATAATGAAAGAAAGAGACGAGCTCTCTCACCAACACAGTATATAATGAAAGAGATTGACAAGCACTCTCACCAACACAGTATATAATGAAAAACAGAGAGTGAAAAGCAGTCTCACCAACACTGTACATAATGAGAGAGACAGAGACAAGCTCTCTCACCCAGTGTGTATATTGAGAAAGAGGGATTGAGAGAGAAACATGCACTTTCACCAACACCTTACATAATGAGAGAGAAAGAGCCAGGCACTCTCATCAACACCTCCATAATGAAAAGGGGAGAGAGACAAGCACTCTCACCAACACCTCCATAATGAAAAGGCGAGAGAGACAAGCACTTTACATAATGAGAGAGACGTGCATGACCACACATTAATAAAATCTGCTCTCTGTATAAATCTTTTCTCTCGTTTCTTGCTCTCTTTTCTTCTCTCGCTCTCACTCACACAGTCCCTGACTGTCTAAAATAAAAAACACTCGTAACAGCAACCAGATGCTTGAATGAGCAAGGCCTACCAGAGACTAACACACACACATTCACAGACAGACACACACACACACACACATACACACATACATAGTGCATGGCCTAGTGAAACCCTCGCTGAGCTCAGCAAACAGTGGGCAATCAGAACCCCATCAGATCCAGTGAAGACCTGCCAAGTCCTGCTAGACCCAGAAAGAATAAGTAGCCACAGTCTTCTCTGAGCCTTTTGACTCCCCACCAAGGACAAATAAAGCACAGGCTTTTCTACACAAATATATTTGTCTGACCTGTCTCAATCTGGGATGGCCTCCATATCAAATACACAATTTGGAGGTAGTTGAGGGGGATATGTCGATGTTTTATAATGTTTTTTTCATTGTTAGATGTTTTTTGTGAATGTTTGTTTCATTGTGATATTTTATCCTGCTTGTGCTTTGCACTGATGGACCAACGTTTGTCTGTATTTACAATATATATAGATCACAAGGTACCTAGGTCCAAGCAATACTACTGGTCATTTTTGAGAAGCAAATTCAATTGGGATTAGAATATTAGACAACAACAAAGGCTTTGGCTCAATCAATATTCTCTTGTTGTAATATGATGGTATTTACGGGAATAACAAACCAGGGAATACTGGGAGGGTACAATGAGTTAAACAGTCAAATACCTAGATCTGTACTTCCCATTTTAAAGACATTAGGAAAAAGTATCTTTGCTTTGCTTACATTCACAGTTTACATTGAACACATGCTAACTATTGCAATCAAAGTGTTGAACTTCTACTCTGTGGTGAATGAAATACATGGGAAGCTTGTAAATCTTGGTTTAATCTCATTTACGTCCCTGTTTATCTAGAAAATAGTGACATTCTGACATGTACTTTTACTGTAGTGGAACACAGTGTTCTCTCTGGCTATATCATTATCAACATACAGGATTTCTAATCCAAATTCTGTTGGCAGTTCTCTTTCTCTCTCCATCTCTTTCTCTCTCCATCTCTTTTACACTTTCTCCATCGTTTTCTAGGTGTCTTCTGTCCTTTTCTAATTTTCCTACTCTATGCCTTTCTCTTCTCCTCTCTTACCTAATGTTTTCTCCCTCCTATACGTTGAGTCTTGTTTAAGAACCTGAGCCCCTTTAAGTCACTCAGTAAAACAAGCTGCAAGCATCAAAGCATTCACATGTACTCCATCATGGCTGCGGCTTATACTGGGTTAGGTTGAATGGAGGGTAACAACTACAGGTAATCAGTGAAAAACATTCCTCCTGATCTTGGAAGACCTTTACAAAAGGGTGAAATACTACACACATTTAAACACACACAAATATTTATTATTCTAGACTTGTTGGGGCTGGGAACCCAAAAATCTATTTCCCATTCCACTTGCCTCAAACCGAACATTTACCCTAACCATAATGACAATAACCTATTATTTATGTACACATAGACCAGGCTCAAACAAACACATACAGGAAACACACTTACCAAGGTACTGTCCCTTGCCCTCTCGGAAGGGGGGTCCCACAGGGCCCTTCATCATGGGCTGCATGTATTTCATCTGGGGCATGGGGGGGTATCCTCCACCCAGGGCTCCTCCCCCCAGGAGTAGCAGTACAAAGGCGGGTGCCAACAGCATGGTCATCAGCCTGACAGGCTCCAGTCTTGGCCGCTAGCAACTGGAGTTGACAGAATGACAAGGATAGAGAGTTTAACGACTGCATTTAGACATGTGCCTAATAGAGAGAGGGGGAGAGAATGGAGGCTCCGGGGTTTGGTGCTGGGCCGTTAGAAAGGTTTTCCATGTGATAACGTGTGAGGTGGCCTCACGCTCCTGTTAAGAGGACGTGGTGTTTTAGTCATTCAGCTGAACACTGTGACCGACAACAAATACGGGAGATTGTTTCCATTTGACGCCATCCCCAGTGGGTTCAGTCAGGATTTACTGTCAGTGAGCTAGAGGACTACCACACACCCAGGTGTAGGAACCAGGGAAGGGAGTGTGTGCTGTGTTTATTTGTTTTGTGTGTGTTTTGGTTTGTGCTTACGTGTGTGTGTGTGTGTGTGTGTGTGTGTGTGTGTTATTGGAACCACCCCGGTGCTATAGTAGCTATGCAAGGGTGAGGTCTGGGCTAGTATGTTCTTGGCTGGCTCTTCGTTTGACCTGTCAGTGATTGTGACAGCTGGACCTGTTTGCTTTAATTTACCAAAGGAAGGAATGATCACTACATCCTCACGTTACCACCACCAAATATTTACACAACCCCGATCAGGTGCAAGATGGGGAAACCACCACTCACTGTGTGCGTGTGTGTGTGTGTGTGTGTGTATGAGTGAGCAGGGTGGGTGAAAAGTGAACAGATCAAGTTGATGATTTCATCTCCAGCCTCTTACTTTGATGTGTTCCTCTGTTTTCCTAGATAGGAAAAGTCACACCCGACCCTGGAATCTCCTGGTTTTTCTACCTTTCCCTAGGTGGCCAATGCAACAGATATGAAGGTATAGAAGAGTAAGAGAACTGCAAAACATATAAAACAAGAGAACCAGGTGAGGCTTCTGCATAGTCAATCTTACCCACTAATAAGAGCTCCACTCTGGGTACTCCCTTCACTGTACCTCCTCCATTCACCCAATCTTTCCATACCCTCCCATCATTTCTACATCGCTGTGCTTTCATTGAAAATCCCTTCCTAATCTTCTCTTGCGTCTATATATTTCAGCCTGGTATGTCCTGGGGAAGAGATGACAATGTCACGTTGGTGCTGTCATGGTCACCTTCAGGTCCTTGAAAACCGAGATTGGTTGTTGGACTGATGTTTCTGTTCTTAAGTGTTTTTATTCATATTATTTCTGAATGGCTTTAGCTTTACCATACTGTCACATACAGCGATATGTTTTTGTTACGTCTTGGACATTAAACTGTTTTGATCAGGTTAGGATTAAGCTGCCCATTTTTAAATCCCATTAAGCAATTTGAACAGCTATATTCCTGTTTGGCAGACCTCAAAGCTAAAGCGTTCCATATTTTGATCCCTATACACTCTCAAACCCCACATTTAGGATCATGAAGGGGATTTACTAGGGGTTAAAGGTGTGGATGCTAAATACTTCAAAAGGTGTTTCTTCCATCTTAGTGTGTGGTGAATTGGTACCTGGCTCTGTTTAGTAGCTCAACTTTTTCCCTGTGGTTGTTTAGTGCTAGTGAGCACATATTTTTGCGGTTGCCTTCTTATTTTACAGCTGTGTTAGGCTGTGTTTCTCTGTCTCCTGCAAGTTTCTCGCAATTAGTCACGTCTGGTATGTGCATGTGTTTGTGCGTGAGAATGTATGTGTGTACGTTCGTGTGTATGTGTGTGTGGGTGAGGTGGGGGAGTTGGTGAATCTGTGTCAGCACCCTCTGAAAAAATACTACCCCTTAACCATTCACACTGTATGGAGTCTAGTCCAGGAAAAACATAATCTAGAAAGAGGGAGAGGGAGAGAGGAAAAGAGAGAGATGAGGATAGAGGGAGAAGGAGAAATGGAAGAGGGAGAGATGTTGTGCAAGAAATAGAGAAAGGTAGAGAAAAAGAGAAAAAGTGATGGATGGACTGATGGAGAGGAGAAAGGAAGAAATTGAGAGTTAATAGTAAAGAGGAGGAGAAAAAGAGAGGTCGCTCAGGCTTTGTTGCTTGACTGGCATCCTGTGACCGGTGATAGCAATAACACATAGCTCATGCATGCTCACACACACTCAAACACATCCCAAACATTGTCATACATTTAGTTTCAGGCTGACCCACAACTGGCCACTAATGAATACAACACAAACATCCCACTGAACACAAACCAAAAGCCAAATATTGGTATTTTATATTCCTAACAATCAAAGGTGAGCTACATCCAAAACACAAAGACCTTCTCTGGTGTAGAGCAATGACAGTTTATGTAAAACAGATTTCCTGAGGAGAAAATAAAATCAGTTAGCTGCCAGATAGTCTACACATTTGTACTGGTGAGGGAGACATCTACACATGAACTAAATGTTGGCCATTAGGGGGCGATGGTGAGGGTTGTCAGGTAAGAACATGGGTGGTTTGTAGGGTTTCAGGACAGGGATGGTGGAGAAGCATTAGACATGAAAGGTTGCAAGTTGCAAGCCATTGAGAAAGAACAGACATTTGTTGTTAATCACTCACACACATACACACACACATACGCACGCACGCACGCGCACGCACGCACGCACGCGCACACTAATCCCACCTAAAATAATTCGAGATGTTAACGGAACAGAAAAACAACAGGAGCCAATGGCAGGAACGCAGTGGACTGCCGAGGTGGACTCAATGCTCTTTAAACCGGCTAATTGCAGCAGGTCAAATGGCAAAGCAAGACGGACAAGAAACAGACACCAGACTGCCAGAGCAAACCGCTCCAGACGTGAAGCCAGTGTCATCAACAGGGAAGAGGGGACTGAGCGCTGCTCCTTTCATGTGTGTTACGTTGGGACAGTTTGTGTTTGAAACCCTGTTTTTCTCTGTGCTTCACCATCATATTAACAAATTAAAGGCATAGAAAGTGACAGAAGCTAAAATTTGCCGTCTGTTTATAATTCATCTGTTCATCAGATGTAATCCAAAACAACTTGCAAGAGCAATGATGGGTTGAATTATTTGCTTAAAACAACAACAACAGCAACAGCAACCTGCCTTTTAGGTTTTGGGATTCGAACCAGAATGCTCCCCGTTTCTGACCCAACGCTCTAACCCCAGAAATATCTGCCATTCCTATCAGGCAAGGTCACTCATCACGAACCCACATCACTGGACGTAAGCCAAGTTCTGCATCTTAACCGACTTGGAATAAAACTTAACCTATTAAAACATTTCTATCAATTCTTTCTTTTGTTATACAAGGGTAACTATTAATTGATGGTAAAATACAGCAAATATTTCTGTATTATTTGAAAATAGCAAATTACTGCTGTTGTTTTTATTTCAAATGTTTTCAGAGCAATGGCACAACCCCAACAATCAAAACAGTTGGTAAACACTACCGCTCCTCAGCAACTCCCACATCAGAAGGCTGGTGAGAAGATCATGACCAAACCTCAACCACTACCACATCAAAAGGCTGGTGAGGAGATCGTGACCAAACCTCAACTTCAACCACATGATGGCAACCTCAACCAAGAGCATAATCATATTGACTTACAGACCACAACCAACGAGTTCAGCTCACTGCTGAAAGAACACCCTTTACTTTGGTCTTCTTCTTTTCAGTGAAACACCTTAAAATGCATTTTAGTTGGTGTCCCTTCAAATCGGTGGAATTGAACATTGTCTCGGCTAGTATGGAATGAATGGAATGATGTGAAACATTCTCTGCTCGCTGGCTTCCACTATTACCATTTCAATGAAGACTCAGCATGAGACCGAATTGCGACACGGCTAAACATCACTCTCTGGGGCTACACGTTGACCAATTAGTACTGGCATAAGTGGACCTGCCAAGCCTTCGTATCGGTCTCTAGCTGACCGTTGTTTCCCTGCCTGTTGTGGTGTCCCCCCTTTCCCTGTTTCCATCTGTCTCCGTGTTTAGAAGCCTGCCCTCTTGACCTGGCTGTCCGCCCAGTGGATTATCGTGTCTGCCTGTCCTTACCTGTACCATCGCCTTTTTGTACTGACCACCAGTTACCAAACCTGCCTGCTTGTCTCTCTCGTTTTGATCCTGCCTCTGCCTTTTTGTGCCTTTGCCAATAAAACGACAGTGGCGTTCCACAATTGGAACCTCAGCCCCTCTGGTCTGGTTGCTCATTACAATAACTAAACACGAGTCCGGTCTGAGAGGGAGTAGGCAAAGCAAACACGCAGCCCGCAGGCAGTGTCACTGGCTTTACAAGCCGCATGTTTACAGCGCAGGGGAACCGAGAAGTGTGAAGTTGTGTTTCCACTTTGGGCAAGACAGGAGCACTTGTAAACACCAAGCAAACACAATACAAACAATCCCATGAAACGAAGGCAAACGCACCCAGCCATACGAACATCTGTTGTTTGGTACGGATCTACGCCCTTTTGACATGAACTGTTGACGTGTCAGTATTTATGTTCCATCGTGTGTGTGTGCCCAAGAGTGTGTGTGTGTGTGTGTGTGTGTGCCATTTTACCCACTCTGGCATCTTAGCACACTGTGCTCATTGAGTTTAAGGGTGTGTGCGAGCCGAAGAGGAAATTGAGCGTGTGAAATTTTATTCAGCGAATAACCTTGTCACTATGAGGTAATTTTTCTCTCAGCCTGAGTGGCAGTCAGGACCTGACACCTCCCCTGTGTCAGTTGACCACAGATTACTCAAGTTGCGGTCACGGCATGTGGTCTCTTTGAACACATTACTCACCGTTTGAACCACTGTTTAGGAAAACAATCGCTTGCTGGTGACCATTTCTCTCCTATAAAGAAACAGTATGGCCATTCATGTGTGTGTGTGTGTGTGTGTTTGCGTAAGTTAATCTGTGTGTGTCTACCACTCGATGTATGACACATTAATGGCTGTCCCACTAAAGGCTGTTAAGGCAAATTGAGGCTCTGCTAATGGGCATTGCATTGCACACGTTGTGGTGCTGAAGTCACCGTTTGCGACTGGGATTCAACTGGGCCACCACAAATGAGTTTCTGTCCTGAATTCCTCCCAGCCACCCGAGTGCTGCTTTTAACAGGATCTTTGGAGATAAATGATCCGTTTAGTGCTGTCGGAGACCTGCCAAGACATGACACAAGGTGTTTAGCATTTCATGGCAAATCCCTGGGCACCTAAGCAGGCTGTCTTTCTCTCTGTCTCACGCACACAAACACACACACACACACACACTCACACGCGCGCACACACATACACACACACACACACACACACAAACACACACTCTTACATTGCATATAGGTTTTACTATCAAGGTGAGGATTGGCTGATTTTGACAACTTTAACTGTAACTTCCTTCAGTTCTACATCAAACCTTCAACCTTAATCTCTAACCATAACTTTAAAGTTACATTTTGTCCTTAATCTCTAACCACAAATTTACAGATACTTTTTATTTTTAATCTCTAACCCTAA
>JACXGJ010004145.1:0-47829 GCA_016801105.1 Esox niger | reverse complement strand
GATCCATCCACCATGACCCGCCCCTTCTTCATTTGATCTATCCACCATAACCCACCCCTTCTTCATTTGATCCATCCACCATGACCCACGTCTTCTTCATTTGATCCATCCACCATAACCCACCCCTTCTTCATTTGACCTATCCACCATGACCCACGTCTTCTTCATTTGATCCATCCACCATAACCCACCCCTTCTTCATTCGATCCATCCACCATGACCCGCCCCTTCTTCATTTGATCCATCCACCATGACCCACATCTTCTTAATTTGACCCATCCACCATGACCCACCTCTTCTTCACTTGATCCATCCACCATAACCCACCCCTTCTTCATTTGACCCATCCACCATGACCCACCTCTTCTTCACTTGATCCATCCACCATGACCCACGTGTTCTTCATTTGACCTATCCACCATGACCCACGTGTTCTTCATTTGATCCATCCACCATGACCAACGTCTTCTTCATTTGATCCATCCACCATAACCCACCCCTTCTTCACTTGATCCATCCACCATGACCCGCCCCTTCTTCGTTTGATCCATCCACCATGACCCCCCTAACCCAACACCTGTTGTATCTGTATCTGTATTGTGATAGACTGCTTCCTTGTCTAACAAACAGACTCTGTTGATATTGGCCAAGGGTAAAAGCAAAACATTTGGCCTGGTTCTGCAACTTAACCTAATGTACTGTATCAGACGCTGTTTTCCTCCCCAAGCAGATAGACTTCATGCAGAGAGGGAGATAAACAGACAGAGAATAAAACAGATAGATTAACAGAGAAAGGATGAGATGAGCAGAGATAAACAGAGAGAGTGAGGCGGAGATCCACCCAATATACCCACTAATCATCAAATTCCAGTTTTTCCAATGCTAAAAAAAGACCTTTAAATTGAAATTGACAGATAAATAGAGAAGTTGAGACAGAGAAAAAAACATGATTGAGAGACAGAGAGATAAATAGAGAGTTAGACAGGAAAAAACAGATGGCTGTTGCTTTGCTCCATGTACTTTGTCACTAACTTCTCCACAAAGAGCTCCAACCTCAGAAACAGCTACAGCCTGTCTATCAGTCTGTCAAAACTCCAGCAACAGCTAGCTAGAGCCTGGCTATTAGTCTGTTATTTACCATTGTTGCCTGGCCCATTACCAGAAAGGTTATTTGCTTGATTACTGTCAGAGCATCTGACACATTTGCTGTAATTATTCAGCACTTGTTGTTGACAATCATGCTATTTGGGCACCATCTGTCCTATTTTGATAAACCAAGCGCGTCAAGGTAGCTTTTATTTTGAAATGCTGCTTTGCAGAAGCAGCTCCTACCTGTCTAATTAACATGATACGCGAGATAAATGTCCAGCTCTGCCGTGTAGCGTGGTAGCTGAAAGGGTCAGGCTGTTAAAGGCTTATTTTAGCATCAGGCCACCAGTTGTTTCATCAGATAAGATTTCACCAGGGACCGAAGAGTGTCCTAGTTGTCGTTAGTTATCAATTCAAAATGTAGGCCTACACTGTCACCTTTGGCGAAAAATATGTTTTTCATGGTTCAGCTTGGAATTGGATACTGGTCTAGTTTGATGAATAGCACGTAGAGACCCTTTTGAGAAATATCTCCCCTTAATACATGTGTTCTAAAAGAAAGGAGCTTGATGCTTGAAGCGAGCTTGATGCTTTTGTGCTCATTTGCTAACTAACAAGCGTAGAGATGCTGTACGTTAATAGACTATCCCATAGCCGTATAATATTAGGCCACTAGCCGCAGCAGGAAAGGCAGCTTATTAAGTTCAGACAGATGCCCTAAGTCTTGGCCTAATTTATTCTGTGGAATGCTTATTATTAATGCCCAAATGGGAATAAGCAGCGTAATGTATTCCGTTTTTTTCCGTTTTCCTGTGTGGCCTTTTGTTGGGGCTTATTCATCTGAACATGTGATTATGCGTCTCATTGTAAAAACCTTAAATAGCTTCCTGTGCTCAACAAAAGTTCTTAAATGATCGTTGAGGGGTTTGCTACCAACGGAGCAAATACGTCAGATTCATTTTCAATTTTGACTTGCATGAAATGTTCATTCAATGTAATTGATTAAATCAATCAATCAAAATTCTTTATATTTAACTATGGGTAAAAAGGTCCCTGAAAGATGTTTAAATGGTAGGGAAATGAAACAATTGACCCCACCACTCCAGTGAGCGTGGATGGAAAGTCGACTAGAAAATCCTATTGCGCCATTACCCACACATCTCCCAGGCAACAACATCAGTAGTCTCCCCCTCATGCAATCGTCAGCGCTACCATATCTATTTCTTGGTGTACTGTATAGACCTCCTCACAAATCCTCCTCACTAAAATGTTCTCATCTCCACATTTCGTTGGAACACCTCAGACCGGGAGCGGCTCAACTAGCTCACCTCTGTCTGAATCCCATTACCAAAGGTCTGAAGAGAAAGTCTCCGGTCACAAAGCTAGGCCATAGTAGCTTGAGCTAAAGCTGCAGTGTGAATGTAAGGCTTACCCCTGGCTGTGTTAGCGGACAGGGTAATGTGTTTAAATCTGTCTGATAGGAGCTGCCTGGCTCTAGATAATGTCTCTGCCTGACACCACTTAACCGGCTAGCATGTTTCCGATGGCCCGCCGGTCGAGTACCGTCAGCGGCTTGCCAGCATTTTGCTCATCGTTTTTTTTCCAGTGACATTGGTTGCATGGAGACAGTAAAGTGCTGTCAATAGGCATGGGTCACTCGCCTCACTGGCCATTCTATGTTATGTACTACCAACTGGACTGTGATAGATCACTGTCCGACCGTGTGTTATAAAGGCCAGATTTACTCATATAGCTGTGTCACTGGGGCTCCAGTCAGCTAACTCCCCATCACTGAGTTTTATTGTTGAAGGTTAGAATTAAAGATGGATTACCACATCTTCAAAAGATGTTAACAGCATATTGTGCTGGTAATTTGTCATACTTGTATGATTTGCAGGATGTAACATATACAAAATAAATGACATAATCCACACGTGGGCACAATTTTTCAGGACCAGTTTTAGGTTGTGAGCAGGATGTGTAATAACTCCTGTTATTATCGCCTCATAGCTATAACCAAGTAGGGTTCGAAGGTTAAAAAGTCACAGAAAGGTCATCCTATTGAGGGATCCAACCAATTAGGCTGTGATCGAGGAATTCCAGGGTGGCATTCATTGTGTGATGTTAGAGTTAGAACCAGTAAATGTTGAACAAACGCTGCCTCTGACTCTTAGTCACGGCTGTGAGCAGTTTGCATGTTGGTGGTAATGAAAGACGGCCTATAATTAGCCTGCAGCCAGGGAGGAGGTGCTAAATGCTTTGGGTTTACTTTGCTCTCTGTGATGAATTCTCTTTGTGTGAGTGGGCACACTGGAGTAAGGAGCAGTTAGCACCTAAGCTATGTTAATCATGATTCAGAGACTCACTCAACTAATACATTTTCAATGGCTAGGTAATTTGACTATTCCATAGTGCCAATTATTATTTTAGGAAATGTACTATACTTTAACAGTTCTTACAGGTTGACACTCATTCCACACTCTATTAGCATAATATTTTATGCTTATGATCACCTGTGCAGACAGAGCTGTTGCCCTGCTGGTAGTGTGCATTGCACTGTGTTTGAATATATCATTCCTTTATTGTTATGGATTTACTCTCAAGTTGTCAAATTCCGTTATGTCTTGAAAGCAGATCTACTTGTGTCTGACCTTAATCTTTTGCTGTGCCTCTACCTTTTGCATGTAATGTGTACATTGTACTGGACACAGGATATTGCATGCATGTGGCTCCCTTTTTGGGATCTACATGTTGTTCTTCTTTCCTCTACCAACTTACACAATGGGTTTATAATGCTTCTAATTGTGCATGTCTGTGTGATATCGGGCAAGTGGCCAACCAGGGTCGAGAGTTCCTTGGCTGAGGGTTGCTTGACTCCTACTGCTTTACATGTAAAATAATGTGAGACGTTGTAGTTATAGGAGATATTGACATTCCCCAGTCACGGAGAAGGCCTGGTCAACACAGAAAGCCATTAACCCATTAAAGCCATTAACCCAGTCAAAAACCTATTAACCCATTAAACATCAGGCAGTGCTGAGCCATGAACAAATTACGTTGGGGTTGCTAGATCAGTGCCAATGTGAACCGCACCGATGCTTGTCGCCCTTTGTAATAAAGTGAGAACGTTAACATGACTGACATCTCTAACATACAGCTCTGCTCACGAATTGTGTTTCTCCGTAAAACACATTAGTCAACATTTATTTGTGATATTTAATTTAATACAACATAATAATTCTAACAAATAAACCAATAAAGTCTGTAAGACAAATAACTAGCCCCCAAAACACAGAAAAACAGTGACCAAAAAGGGAGGTAAAGAGACCAGTATGTAATCAGCTTATCTTGTTGGGCGGCCAATAGTAGCTGCCATGTCAGGAATGCATAGATGTTTTCGCTGCTGCTCAGTGCTCACAGAAACCGAGACCCTCAGAAATGTAGACAGGCTACTAGCACACATTTAACTTAATGACTTCGATCCCTTGCAGACTCTCTGAAGTGTCCCGTGTGTTTGCTAAAACATAGGCCTGCAGAACCAAGATCCAGTTTCAGCTGCTGTCTTTGCTGTAGGCAATGGGAGGTAATGCTGAGCCAAAATCTATCCCCTGATCTCTGGGCCAGGCATTTGTTGCAGGGAGGTCAGTAGTTCACTGTGAAAGCTACACATTCTTTTTTTCTAAGGCAAAAATATGAAAAGGGCTCCTCACCCGTCACCTGTTGTGTGCGGTTCTAATCTTAGCCAAGTTTATAGCACGCTCACTAGCGGCTCACGTGGGCAACTGTCACGCTGGACTCGGTCAGGGTCAATAGAAACAGACTCGTGTTTCCAGACTGTGCTCCTCCGGTGGAGCTATGTAAACAATACCAAGTATATTTTATCTGGCCCACGCCAGGCGAGCAGGAGAGCCAGGGAGCGCATAACCCAAACACTGTTGCCGCTTGCATGCCAGGTTGCCCGTCACAAGGCCTACATCTGTCATAATAATATGGAAGGAAAAGGTTGGGTGTGAAAAAAGGGACAACAGTGGGCTAGCGACCAACGGTGCACAATTATAACGCTCGCGACCAGGCGGGTAGGCTGGCGTGCTGCCGGAATAGCCGTTGCCATGGTGATTCTCTCCCCTGTGAATTCTGTGTACTGCGTGGTCCGGCACGGTGACTCACTGCTTCGTTGAGAGAGCAGTGATGAGAGTCTTGCTGAGCTTAGTCTAATTCCCAAGCATGGTTACCTGGCACATTTTGAGCCTTTAATTAACAAATGACTTAGAAACGCTTCCAGCCCCTGTGAACGATGTGAATCATGTTTTCTCTCTAACCACCCTCTTCTGTCTGGCTTTGTTTGTTCTTGTAGCACATTCTCTCTCCTGTCCCCCTTTGTTGCTCTCTCTCTCGCTCTGCTTTTCTTTTTCTGATCTTCGACTAATTAATCAGAAGTGAACAGACATCGAAATCTTTTTGCTCCCATATGTTTCCAGGTTTCCTACAGCCAGTCCCTGTAAATGCGGTTTAGGCTACTACTGTGCGCAGAGGGGTCAACCCTAAACTACAGTAAGCTATGAAGGCAATCATTTGAGAATCACCTGACTGCAGTGTGCAGTTTGGGGCCAATGTGGGCAGAGTCAAACGCGTTTAACCCAACCCCTTCAAGGTCACTCAAGCTGTGGTTGACGAAGGTATCAACATCAGTGAATGCGAATGTTAATCAAACCCAGAGGCGTCGCTAGGATCACAATACAATTTGAGATCCGGGGCTATAGCCACGGATGCCTAGGCCTAACGACGCCACTGATCAACCCTAACCTACATCGATACAAATATAAACCTTGTTGCTTAAGCTTTACTCAATCATTTAATAAAGAAACTGATAAAACCCACTGGTGCAAAATAAAGGTAACTTTAAAAGCTAATGAGGAGAACCAAGAACATGCAGGAGAGGAAGTGCGGTGATGAAGCAACCACAGCTAATAAATCATTATGGAAAACGTGCACATGCTATCGGAAAGGAGCGAAGTGGATAGCTACATTGTAGCTGAGGATTAAAATGTTTAGCTATTTTTAGTTGTATTTGTCTACTTACATTTTAATTGGGTATTTTTGTTTCATGCCGGAATGTATTAGTCTTACTTTTACAATAAGTTTCTGTTTTGATATGATCATTTATCTTATAGGCCTATAGAAAAAAAATAGAAAAATTATATAAATATATATAAATAAATGCTGTCAATAGGCAGCTTTTTTTATATATGAATGGAATGGCAGTCACTTTGCCTGTGAGCTAATAGCGGTTTTGAGCAGAGCGATGGGAAAGCGGTGGAACGGTGCAGCTTAGAGGTAACATACTCTGGCAGGTATCACTTAATGTAATATTTCTCACTATCTTCTAAGATGAACATGTGCCATGCACAAACGTGTATTTGTATTCGGTGTGTGACTGTCAAACCTCAGATGGACAAAAAATGGTAGGCGGGGTAAAATGTAGGCGGAGTCAATCTTTAACTCCGCCCACATTGATCCTCACCCCAAACTGCTCACTGCAGTCAGGGGTACTTGGGGGAGATTTCATCTTGCTTTTCCGACCTGCCATTACAGTCAAACATTTGGGTTTTTAAGGAGTGTTATAAAAGAGACCTGCCGTATGCTCCCCCAAGAATGGACAATATGTTATTGTCCAGCTTGATTAGCAAAATATTTTTTCTTCTTTATATATGGTGATTAATCCAGTGATGAAGAACAAGACTCAGGCAGCTGGATTCAGCCATGGGACCATAGTTGGGTACAGTTGCGTGGCCAGAAAATTATTCTAATGATTTTAAACAAAAATAATTTGTGAACTGAAAATTGTCCACAACTAAATCATATACCCCCCCCCAAAAATCATATTTAATTTCATATTTTGATTCCATTGAGTTTGCAGATTATTTAAGAACATTGGGCCAGCTGGATCAAATCCCAGAACTAGTAAGGTGGGTGTCATTCAGCCCTTGAACTAAGCAGTTCAGTTTAATTGCTTCATGCCTGAAAAATACACATCCCTCAGTCCAATTTATTTTAACAGTAAAATATTTTTTTATAATCTAAAGAAACAATCTGCTAAATGATTAACCTGTCATTCTACAAAAATCATATAAGGTATTAACTATGAATATTGTTTGATGATGATATAGTTATGCTGACATACAGCCAGATTTGCTAAATTATACTTTTCTCCCAAAAGCAATTGTTTTCACATGAAGTCACTATAGACTGCTTGTCTGTCATGCTTGTTGGATGTGTCATATACAAAGCCTTCGGAAACTATTCAGACGCCTTCAGTTTTGTCAGAAATGTTTGTGTTATAGGGTTCATATATAATTGATTGAATATTTCTTTAGACGTTTCAGTACTTCTTAGATGTGCCTTTGGCATCAATCAAAGCTTCTTGGGTATGCTACACTGGTAAAGGCATACACTGACCTATGCTGCAATTCAGCACACACACATGAATATTATTACAGTTAAACTTGGTCCTGTGTTGTTCAGTTGGCAGACTATGCTTTTGCCACACCAGGGTAGTTTCCCCCCCCCACGAGGAACCAGACAGAAAATGTATGCAATCACTACTGTAAATGGCTCTGCATTAAAGCATCTGCTAAAATGCAAAAATGCAAATGCATTAGATACATTCCGCTTAAGCATATTTTCATGTGTCATATACATGTGTTGAAACCCCAGAAGGATTTAACATTCTTTTAAAATACCTCTATTCAGATTGAAGAACTACTTGGGATATTTTCACTCATTGTTAGAACACTTCTGGTGTAGCGTAATGCTTAGATGCAATATATAGATATTCATTGTAATATCAAACAATTGTCATAATAAACTGTAATTTAATCAATCAATAAAATTTATTTTATGAAACCCTTTTTACATCAACAGTTGTTACAAAGGGCATTTACAAACACCCAGCCTGAAACCCGAAAGAGCAAGCAATAACAGGGTTGATGCAAAGTGACTAAGAAAAACTCCCTAATCGGGTTGAAACTTAAAAAGAAACCTTTCTAATAATTAATAAATGCATGTGGTCTGTGTCTAGAGTCAATAAAATATAATCCAATTCAGATGCAAGACCAGATGGACAAGGACAGGGACAGTCAGGGGGCATCAGTAGAGTGGCAGCTGGAATCGTCTGCTATCGTCAGCTACTTGATCTGCCACAAAACCAAGAGGACTAACTACAAGTCCTTAGAACCAGAATGTTCCGAGATGTGGTCCAAGGGCACATGTCCTCTTATGTTTAAATGGAACAGGAAAGCAAGATCACCCTACTCCCTTACTTCCCTGGCACAGTAATATAGCAGTGTAAAACCTTGAGGCTGAGACAGAAAATATAGGCAATGAGAGCGGAATGATAGTGTTTTACTATATTGTTTTAACCAGCAAGCACATTCTAAAATGCTAACTTCATATTGTGCGAGAGGAGAGTTATCTCCTGCGCATGCAACCTCACGAATATTGGCAGACTGGGGCAAGTGAAATCCAGCTGTCATTTTCTGGTTGCTGAAATTCTGCACAGTTCACATATTTTCTGTTCATGTCAGAAAAGAAGCACTGAATAGTTCAGCGAATCATTGGGCCATCTCATTGTGAAATATCGTTTTAAAAGTTTTTACAACTTTTTGGAACTGGTGAAACAAAAGTGAGAGTATAACACTCTGGCGCTAGTTAGGAGTGGTCGAGGGGCCCGAGTTTTTTCAAATATTAACAGTTATTGCCACAATTCACCTAGCATCCTCATGGCGAATACGTTCTACACATTGGTCCTTTTACCGATTACATTATTAGACCAGGGTTCAGAGCTATTCTGTTCTTACAATGTGAAGTAAAAATTAAAGTGTTCGATTGCTAAAACATGATTTAGTTTAGTTTAGTTTTTACTCATCTAGTCTTAATGTTTTGATCAGCCAATTTAAAATGACATTTCTTGAATGTAAAATTGGTGTCAAGACGAAGAAGCCAGACACCAAGGTAACCCTGATATAATACATTTTTGTAGTTTTCAGCCCCTCAACCCATTGTGAAGAAATAAACCTAAAAAATATACATGTATTTAAATTCTATTCAAATAAACACCTGACTTTGAGTGCATAGAAAAACAGCACCTCTGATCATGCCTAGTCATTGAAAATGCAGGAAAGAGATGCTGAGAAGAGGAATGCTTCCCCCACTGAAATCTTTTTTGGCATCCTCTTCCCTGCCAATTTTCCCCCTCCGCTATCCACCGATCAAGTAATCTGTTCTGTGGGCACGCCGAGTCCCTGTATCTCCCAGAAAACCTATTTAGTTTTTCTGGGTTATAGTTATGTTGCTATAAAGGGAAAAGCCGGATGGAGACGATGCGAGACTGATGAGGGGCTTGTTAATAGGTCTGTTCTGTTGTTGGTGATGGTTTCCTCCAGGCGTCATTAATGTGCTTTGTTTACTCTTTCCGGAAGTGTCTCAGTGTTGTATTGCTGGCTCCCATGGGAGGTTGTAGGAATACTGAGGTACTGCTGTAAGCGTCTGGAGTCCCATTCGAAACATAGGGGCGTATCTCTCCCTGCTTCCCTGCCCTAGCTGTATGCAGGATCAAAAGGAACCAAACAGAACAGATCGGCAGGGCCCAGTGAGGCAACAACAAAACAAATAATAACATGCTTTTGGCTCAGACTCAGAATAAAGGTGTTTGGTGGACGGAAGAGTAATGATCCTCAACCTATAGGCTATGCACTGGAGGTCTGTTTACTTTGCATTCTCTGTCCTTTGTGTTCCCCTTGGTTCTACCGAATAGCTGCTGCTCAGAGCCATTCCTGAAGCTCAAAGAAACACATTATAAACGTGTGACGTCGTGTCATGCCCGCAGGAAAGCAAGAGCAGGTGGTCAGACCGTCAATCAGGCCTCAGCCCGGCCCTCAGCTTTATACATCCAAGCACTTCCATTCAGAGTCTGCCCAGTGGTGTTGGATAATATGAGTTTCCTCTTTCCCAATATGAAATATCTAATCGGAGCTACGGTAAAGCTCTGTAAAATTATCATTAATTGTTCATCATTCGTTCGGAGAGGCATCTCTTTGTCTTTGAGTTTTTTCCCGGGATTGTTGAGGAAATCACAGAGCCATTCTTTTGAGGAAGGTATGGAGACTTGAGGAGCCACAAGTAATAGATTTTAGCGTCTGTGCTAGTTTTAAGACAGATTTCTGACACCTCTAATTGTATCCTTTTGGGACTCAATAAAAATAAAATTATGTCACACTTGATTTCACATTGTGCTATCTAAGGTCCCCGATTAAAGCATAAAACTTTTTGTGAAGACTGAGATTTAAGACCTTTTTAATCTAGGTCAGCTAGAAGGAACACCACATTTCATCTATATCAAAGGGTCTATGGCAATTAGCAATACTCACAACAAAATGAATTTTAGAACACATCCATTCCCTTAACTGCCAACTTCAGTGATAAATAATTTGGAATATGCCAGAGACATCGTTTTTTTTACATGTCAGTAGACAATTTTCTGTGCCACATGGTTGTCATGCTAAATTAGACTATAAAGTGGTCAAGCTGCTCTTGTATGCTGTGGTACCACAGTCACAACAAACACCCAGTAAAATAACTGACTTACCTTCAAAACCCACATATACTGTACATCACAGTGTTAAGGTGCCTAGCCATCTAGAACTGTGTGTACATTACTAATTAAAATGTATTCTTACTGCAACAGAAATGTGAGCAGTGGAATTGACTGTATTGTCAAAAAGAATCCTATGGTGGATCTGAAAGGTATAGTTGACCTTTTGCTGGTCCCCACAAAAAAGAGGCTATTTTCAGTTTAGGGTTTACATTTAGGGTAGAATTAAACATAATCTTAGAATTAAGGTTAGGTGTTCATGCTTAGTGTTACAGTAGAAGTTATGGTTAGGGTTAATCTTTTTTGGGGTTAAGTTTAGGAAAATTTGGATTTTGAATTGGAATACCTTTTTGAGATCCACCATAGGATTTATAGCCTCTTTTTTGTGGGGACCAGCAAAAGGTCACATTTCCTTTATTTTACTATTTTGGTCAAACGTGAACACATACCCTGGTTCAACTTCAGCCCTGCTCAGACTGCAGCCATTATTCATACTCTGGAGTCTGATCTGCCACGCAGGCAGAAATAACGTGTTTGGTTGACTCACTGATAAGAGCCAAGCTTACATCTCAATTCTGAATTCAAATGGAAGCAAACGTTTGAAATGGTAAATGTCAGGGTAAAGTTTAGGGTCAGTTAGGGTTTATTGTTAAGGTTATGGTGAAGATGGAGACAAGCGCTGACACTAATCAGATGTCATCTCAGAGCATAAAGCCAGATTCAAATGCAAATGATTCCCCTCAAAATTAAAGCAACCAATCATTTCTGTCTTTGGGGCAGATCTGCCTCAAAACAAGATTCATGGTGATATCTGCCAACCTGCCAGGCACACACGTCCTGCCTAAGACGGTACCCCCATGCTGATCAAGAATGCAGGGGAGGGGAAGCCCCTCACTCCCTACAGCAGAAGGCGTCATAAATCATTTATGGTGGCGAGTTGAATTAAACATGAGCCCTGTAAAGGAGAGGAAACAGGGGACAGGGGAACAGTACATTACAAGGAAATGAACCTACTGCACTGATGCTTTTAGACATTACGGGTAAAGGACTTTGGATGGAGATGGCGACTGAGAGAACTCCATTCCTGACACCTCTCAGTTCTAAATCCCTGCCTAAATGCCTAGATACTGTATAAGTTGGACAGTCACTCATCTCATCTCCCGTATCTTTCGATTTCTCCTGCTGCTTTCTCCTTACAAAACGCACTCTCCCCATCCCGTTATCTTCCTCTCTCATACGCTCCGTTTCTCACTCTCGCTCTCTATTTCGCACTCTGTCCGTTTAACTCACGCCACCTCCCCGATGCCGTGTCTCTTGTTCTCTCTCTTTCTCTCCCTTTCCCTCTCCGTCAGTATCTGACTCACTCCATCTGTGAGAGCGGTGGGGCTGTCTTCTCCTGCTGAGGTCTTGTGTAACCAGGCAGCAAAGTAGGCTGCCCCGGACGTGTCAGCAGGGCCTCTGACGCACGGCTGGGCCAGACATGCTCAGAATCCTAACAACATGGCTGATGTGAGGTGGTGGCTACAGCTTATTGTGTCACAAATGTTTTCCCTATAGGGTACAACCTCAGAGGGCCCTCATGCAGTGATCAGCAACAGATTACATTGTTGGAGGATTGTTTCAGCACCCCAAAGTAGGAAACGAAAAACACATCTATGGCCAAAAAAATCATTATGCCTCCGCTAGATATTTAGATTCTTGCGGGCATGTGCATGTGAAGTAGGGAAGGGCGGATTGTTAGGCCTACTGAACTTTTATTTTTGAGAATTGATTCTGACATGAAAATATCTTACGTTGACCGATGTTGTTGCTCACTTTGGCCAGTGATTTTATAAATCGTTTTTTTATTAAACTTGAATGTGTCTCAGATGCTAAAAGTTTTTTTTTTTTTATGTAAGCTAGGAGGCTACTTCTTGCTCCCTCTCTCTCCACTCCTAATCCTCTATAATGGCACGTACAGTGGATATAAAAAGTCTACATACCTGTGTTAAAATTCTAGGTTTTTGTGATGTAAAAAAATGAACTTGTTCCACCTTTAATGTGACCTATAACGAGAACAATTGACATATAAACTGAAATCTTTGAGGGGGATAAATAAAAAATATTAAACACAATAACCTGGTGGCATAAGTGTGTATACCCTTAAACTAATACCTTGTTGAAGCACCTTTTGATTTTATAACAGCACTCATTCTTTTTGGGTAGGAGCCTAGAAGCATGGCACATCTTGTGGCAATATTTGCCCAATCTTCCTTGCAAAAGCGCTCCAAATCTGTCAGATTGCGAGGACATCTCCTGTGTGCATTCCTCTTCAAATCAGCCCACAGATGTTCAATTGGATTCAGGTCTGGGCTCTGGCTGGGCCATTCCAAAACTTTCATCTTCTTCTGGTGAAGCCATGCTTTTGTAGATTTGGTTTGTTTGCTTTGGGTCGTTGTCATTCTAAAAAGTGAACTTCCTCTTCATCTTCAACATTCTAACAAACGCCTGAAGGTTTTGTGTCAAAATTGCCTGGCATTTGGAACTGTTTATAATTCCCTCCAACCTGACTAAGGCACGGTTCCAGAAAAATAAAAACAGCCCCAAAGCATGATGCTGCCACCACCATGCTTCACTGTGGGTATGGTGTTCTTTGGGTGAAGTGCAGTGTTGTTTTTACACCAAGCATACCTTTTGGAATTATGGCCAAAAAGTTGGTTTCATCAGACCATAACACATTTTCCCACGTGCTTTTGGGAGACTTGATGTTTGTTTTTGCAAACTTCCGCTGGGCTTGGATGATTTTCATTGTAAGAAAAGGCTTCTGTCTTGCCACCCTACCATGTAGCCCATTCATATGAAGAATACAGGAGATTGTTGTCACATGTAGCACACAGCCAGTTCTTGCCAGAAATTCCTGCAGCTCCTTTAATGTTGCTGTAGGCCTTTTGGAAGCCTCCCTGACCAGTTTTCTTCTTGTCTTTTCATCAATTTTGGAGGGACGTCCAGTTCTTGGTAATGTCTCTGTTGTACCATATTTTCTCCACTTGATGATGACTATCTTTACTGTGTTCCATGGTATATCTAATGCTTTGGAAATTAATTTGTACCCTGACTGATATCTTTCAACAGTGACATTCCTCTTGTGCTTTTGAAGCTCTCTGCGAACCATGGCTTTTGCTGTGAGATGTAACTTAGAAAATGTCAGGAAAATCCTACTAGTACAGATTAACTTTATTTGTGAATACTCATAGTCACTTTATATAGTCGCAGATGTGTAATAACTTCTATTTAACATGAGTTTAAATGTGATTGGTTAATTCTGAACACAGCCACAAGAGGATGTGCACACTTATACGACCAGATTATTAAGGTTTTTATTTTACATTTTTCTCCTTGAAGATTTCAGCTTGTTTTTCAATTGAACCATTCACATTATAGGTCACATTAAAAGTGGAAAGATTTCTGACATGATTTATCTTTGTCTAATTCTTCTACAGGGGTGTGTAGACTTTTTATATCCACTTTATGGCTTCAAACACAATTTCAGTAGCTAGATATTAGCACATTTTATGTTGTGAAACATTGCACAGACTTAGGTACAGAAATATTTATTTAATCAAAACTGGTTAGGGCTCGGCAAATACATGTTTCTCATCGTGTATGATCTCTACGGTCTCTACATATAATCCAGAGGTTGATCCGTTCTACCAGTTGTTAAAAAATCTGTTTGTTCCCAGGTAGTGAACCTAGGAAAATAAAATAATGTAAAAGAAACACTTTTCAATAAGCCAATGTCAAGTTCTGCAACTAAAGATTAGCCAATATCAAGCTACTTGAGTTTTGGTCAAAGCTAGGCAAACCAGAACACAAACAGTCACAGATAATCACACAACAGGATGGAGAGAATATGGCTTCCAGTGCTCCTCTGATTTAATGGCAGGTATAAAGCGAAGCATCGTTTCAACTTATTTCACTACACTAAACAGTAGGAATCAAAATGGGCCAAAAGTGTGTATGATATTGTGGTAATAACACAAACCAACTGAAACATGAAACTCTGCCATATAAAAGAACATGGCAAGTTACAGCGCAGGTGATCCGAGCAAACCTTGAGAAGTATCAGCGTCGGCATTGGTATCTCGATACCATCCTTAGTATTACTTAGTATCGGATCGAGAAGACAATCAGTGGTATCGCCTATGCCTAACAGATCCTGCTCATTAATTTAATTTTTTCTCTATGCTCTTGATGTTGTTGTTTGTCCCCCCTCCTCTCGTTTCTTGTGTTTCTGTTCGGAAATGATCATTATAATATAGCCCAAGTTGCTGCCTCATGTTTTTGAACAGCATTTTAAAACCATGCATTCATTAACGTTGAATATTGTAGTACCAGAAACAGGGCACTATGCAAATTGCATTTGATCAAAACATGCGCTGTACCCAACAACTTGGTTGTACTTGAAATGATGTAATCTTATGATGACATATCGTAGCCTTTTCAAGAAGCATGCAAATTTGACTTAATCATGGAACCTATCGGAGCATTCAATAGAAAGAAATATTATCATTAGCCAGAGTTCCACATTAGGCCAACCACCAGAAACCAGAGTTAATCTGAGTTTGACATATTTGCTATGACAATACAAAATACATATATTATAAAATCGGAAGGAATTCAAATAAATATATATTAAAGTAATCTGTTCCCAAATACTGGGTAGGTTACTTTTTAAATATAATCTGTTAAAGTTACAAGTTACCTGTACAAAATCAGTAACATATCTTTTGGAGTACTCCAACTCAGTAACTCAGTCCATTTACACTGAGTGTGCTTTCATATTTAGATATATTAGAAAACAAATAGGAATATAACCAATTAAACAAAACTTAATGCAGAATGATGATTCAATGTTAGATTTTGCATAGCTGGACATAAATGGGTTAAGCATTTTACTTAGTGTTTTGTACAGTGACTTTGGAATGTATCCAGGCCCCTTCACTTTCTCCACATTTTGTTGTGTTGTGAAAATAATTTATAATTGATCAGATAAATAAAAATAGCCCACAATCTACAACTTTGTTTCCAAAATTTGGGATGCTGCATAAAATGTGAATTAAAACAGAATGCAATGATTTGTCCCTGAATTTCATTGAAAACAGTACGAGGCCAACATATACATTTGTGAAACTGAGAAATGTTGTTGTTTATAATTTAGAATTTGATGCCAGAAAAGCTGGGGCAGGAATGTGCACCACTGTGTTGCATTACTTATTCTTTTAACAATACTCTGTAAGTGACTGGGAACTGAGGAGACGGATTTCTGTAGTTTTTAAGTGAAATGTATTCTTATTCTTGCTTGATTTCAACTGCTCAACAGTTAGGGTACTTCTTTTTTGTGTTTTTCATTTTATAATGCACTAAATGTTTTCAGTGGGTGACAGGTCTGGACTGCTGGCAGGTCAGTTTAGCACCCGGGCTCTTTTACTACAAAGCCATGTTGTTGTAATACATGTAGAATGTGGCTTGGCATTGTCTTGCTGAAATAAGCAAGGCCTTCCTTGAAAAAGACATTCTGTGCATGGCAGCACATGTTGCTCCAAAACCTGTATATATTGTTCAGCATTAAAGGTGCCTTCACAGATGTGCAAGTCACCCATGCCATGTGCACCAATGCACCTCCATACCATTACGGATGTTGGCTGTTGATCTGTGCGTTGATAAGAAGCCAAATTGTTCCTCTATTTACTCCAAAGGATGCTGCGTCCATGACTCCCCAAAATAATTTCACATTTTGATTAATCAGACCACAAGACAGTTTTCCATTTCACCTCAGTCCATCTTAAATGAGCACGGGCCCAGAGAAGGCAGCGGCGGTTCTGGATCTTGTTTATATATGGTTTCTTTCTCGCATGGTAGCGTTTTAATTTGCATTTGTGGATGCGACATACTGTGTTCATGGACAATGGTTTTCGGAGGTGTTCCTGAGCCCATACAGGGATTTCCACTGCAGAATCATGTCTGTTTTTAATGCGGTGCCGTCTGACGGCCCGAAGATCACAGCAATCCGATATTGGTTTTCAGCCTAGTCCCTAGCATACAGAGCTTCTCCGGATTCTCTGAACCTTTAAATTATATTATGTATCGTAGATTATGAGAGCCCCAAACTCTTTGCAATTTACGTAGAGAAACGTTATACTGAAATAGTTGCACTACTTGCCCATGCAGTCTTTCAGAGTGTTGAACCCCGCCACATCCTCACTTCTGACAGACCCATCCTCTCTGGAATTATCTTTTAATACCATATAATGTTACTGACCTGTTGTTAATTGACCTAATTACTTGTGTGATAGTCCACCAGATAAGCAATACACAACTTTTTCAGTCATTTGTGGCCTCTGTCCTCATTTTTTTTTTTTAAACATGTTGCCCGGCATCAAATTCAAAGTGCTGGCATCAAATAGAATGTTTCATCAAAACATATTTTTGAAGAAACAATAAAATGTCTCAGTTTCAACATTTGATTTGTCTTTGTATAATTTTTTATTAAATATAGGGTTCAAATGATTTGCACATCATTGCATTCTGATTTTATTTACATTTTACGCAGCATCCCAACTTTTTGGGAAACAGGGTTGCAATCGCAATATCTCATAAAGACAAAGCAAAAACAAGTCATGAAAAAATGAAGAAACAAACGCATGAACGTATGTCAATCAAATATATTTTATCAAGACCTTTGTACACCAGCAGTTGTCACAAAGTGCTTTGAGAATATCCAGCCTGAAACCCAGTGATGCACATTTTGAGTGGCCTAGAGAGGAACGGAACTTTGAGCGGTGGCCAGACCTCTTCGGACTGTCCTGGGTAAAGTTTGACCTTTTGGGTCACGGCAATGTTTTTTTGCCTGTTAAGGTGACAAGCAGGTGAAATAATGCATGTGGGCTGTTGTCCAGAGACGTTAAACAGCATCCAAGTCTGCTGCATAACCATGTGGACAAGGATAGGGACAATCAGGTGGGGGGTGGGCGGAGGCAGCAGAAATCATCAGGCGGACATTTGATCTGCAACACAACCAGGGGAAGTTGGACAGGGATAGCTACGAGTCATTCGGGCCAGGCAGTGCTGATGTGCTGTCCAAGGGCACACTAGGGTTAAACAGGACATCAATGGATTTTAAAGGACACCTGAACAGACTGACCCTACAGTAGTCCACCGGCACAATAATATAGCAGCATAAAACTAGGGGAATGGAAAGGACATCCCTTAGGTGACCGCAAGGGTGGCTTGTAAATCCAATGCCTTTCAGTTCACATTCACACTCCTACACTGCATTAATCATATAACTTACTGATGAGTCTTAAGTAGACACTTAAAATTTGAGACTGAGTCTGCGTTTCTCACTTTAAACGGCAGATCATTCCAAAGTAGTGGAGCTCTGAAAGAGAAAGCCCTGCCTCCAGCTGTAGATTCTAGCAGCTGTGTTTAGCACGAACTGAAGCTTTTTTATTGCCTTATCAAGGTAGTCAATGAGAAGAGCATTGCAATTGTCTAATCTTGGAGTAACTAAAGCATGCTTTTCTGCGTTGTTTTCCAGCAAACAGTTTCTGACATTTAGAATTTCCCAAAAACTAAAAAGACCGCACTTGAAATATATGGATTACATGTAATCCAGTATTCCCAAATCCTGCCTAAATATTACGGCAAATAAAATAAAAGTGATTTTTTTTCTAATCCTGTAGCACAATATGATTGTTTTATTTTTGTGTACAACTTTCAATCTACAAATTGTGAGATGTGTTCTTGTATAACCATCAGCACTGAATGACCACGGCAGCCTGCTGCGCTGCCTGTTTACACACGAACTCAGTATGAGAACAAGTTACCTGTTCATTCCTGATTATATGCCTATTCAGTAACCGATCGCTGGTGACCTAGTCAAGTGATCACAACTCCCAAGTGTGTAATCAGGAGAGATTAGTTAATCCTTTACACTGAACTATACTATTTAAAAAATATATTGATGTGCCCATGCTAGAACATATGTAATAATTACAGCAAAACACAGACTTCATTACATCTCAATGGAGAGCAAAACAAGATGTCAGACACTGAATTGATAGTAGCATGTTCCCACGGGCTTTCTCTCCGCCACCTTCATTGAAATGGCAAACATGAGTCAACAACAGGGACGATTCTTGATAGTGCTGATGCCACGCGCTTCATTTTCGGGTGAGTCTGACACCGGGATGATTCAGTAAGCGGTTATTTCTGTCTCAGCAGCGGGCAACTCCGGTGTCTGTGTCACAGAGACATTAGCATGCTCCTGAGAAGTCTGCTCCTTGCTCAGTGGGGGTGGGATGGTATTTCATTTGGAATTAGCATCTGCATTTACCAAGATTTTGATAGATTTTTTAAATAGCTCAAATGACAAGTTTATGATTGTCTCTATACCCAATAAACATTTCAATTATTAAGACAGTAGTACAATACAGTTTGGATGGTTGGACAGGAAAATGTTGACTATAACTATTAAAATAGACATCTGCATCTGATTAATAAAACACATAAGGAACTTTGATGTGGATATGACATGCTTTTGATAGGTGATAGTGTAAACAACATGTTACAAAAGATATACAAGACTACAGACAGCAGGAGATATATGGGTAGGTGACAAAAAATAACATGTCATGCTCTGTATGGGTTTTTGAACAGGTCTTTACAGTATTTATGAAAGCACACTGGTGGGCAGGGAGAATCTTATAATAATGCATTCACATCACACAGCAACCAAGCCAAAATCCTCTGTGAATGGTAAGTAAGATGTGAGCTTCTACTAAAGAGGATAAACATATTTAGTTATGGTTGAGGGATGGGGTGGTACATCCTTCCATGATTTCATTACTATGATAGCCAGGGACGATAAGCCACCTTCACTTCATGGTACTTAAGTATCAACGTGAAACCAACTTGGCTAATGTTAGATTTTACAAAGAGAGGAACTCTGATTATTGTCATGTAAGATGTAGTCTTTATTACGGATCATCCATAACACACAGATGCTGTTAATGACAAAAAATATGAATATTTGCATAATTATTTAAATACAGAGGAAACCCATGTGGTTACCTAATCCCTTGAGGGAAGCTCTTACTTTGAACCAGCACTCCAAATATTTACCAATATTTCACTCCACATTATTTTAATGGAGGGCCAGAGGAGTCAAATAGAAAAACCCTGTTTACCAAAACGTGGTGTGTAAAATGCAAATAAAAACAGAATGCAATGACGTGTAAATCATTTATCACTATAATTAATAGAAAGTAGTACAAAGACAACATATCATGTTGAAACTGAGAAATATTATTGTTTTTGGAAAAATGCATGCCCATTTTGTATTTGATGACAGAAACACATTTAAAAACATGCGACAGGGGCATGTTTACCAGTGTTGCATCTTCTTTGAAAGTGTTGCATCTCCCTGAAAATGACGTTGTCTGGATGGCAAGATATATTTCTTCAAAACCTGTATACAGCAACAAAACAAATTAAGAGACCACTGCACCTTTTTCTTTCCTTTGCAAAAAAGTTGAAAAGGAATGTATTGAGTGTGGAATAGAAGCTGTATATTGTTCGGTATTAATGGAGCGTTCACAGATGTGCAAGTTACCCATGCCAAGGGCATTTATGCACCTCCACACCATCAGGGATTCTGGCTTTTGGACTGTACGTTGACAAGAATGCTACATGGTCCCTTTCCTCTTTAGTCCAGAGGACGTGACATCCATGACTCACCAAAATGAATTTACAATTTTGATTAATCAGACCAAAAGACGGTTTTCTACTTAGACTTAGTCCATCTTAAATGAGCTTGGGCCCAGAGAAGGAGGCGGCGGTTCTGGATCTTGTTTATATATGGGTTCTTCATTGCTTGGTAGAGTTTAAACTTGCATTTGTGAATGCAGCGACATACTGTGTTCAGAGACAATGGTTTTCAGATGTGGTCCTAAGCCCATGCAGTGATTTCCACTACAGAATCATGTCTGTTTTTAATGCAGTGCCGCCTGACGGCCCAAAGATCATGGCCATCCAATGTTGGTTTCAGCCTTGACCCTAGCATACAGAGTTTTCTCCGGATTCTCAGAATCTTTAAATGATATTATGTGTCTTAGGTGATCAGATCCCCAAATTCTTTGCAATTTCACATAGAGGAATGTTATTCTTAAATGGTTGCACTATTTGCCTACGCAGTCTTTCAAAGAGTGGTGAACCCCTCCCCATCCTCACTTCTGACAGATCCTAGCTGGAATTATCTTTTAATACCCAATCATGTTACTGACCTACTGCCAGTTTACATAATTTGTTGTGAGATATTCAGCCAGGCTTCGTTTTTTAGCGTTACACAAGTTTTCCAGTCTTGTTGCCTTGGTCCCAACTTTTTTAAAACGTGTTTCTGGCATCATATTCAAAGTGGGCATATACTTTTTAAGAAACATAACATTTCCCAGTTTCAAATTCAGTTCACATGTTATTTCTGTATTTCTGTCTAGCATATTTTAATTAACGCCACTTTTCCAAATAATTATATATTTAATAATAATAATTGTACTTCCAAATGGCTTTTCATCATATGTTATAATATCATGGCCTACCTCATAATGTTAAGACCTATTTTATAATAGCGTGACCAATATTATAATATCATAATATCAAGTCGTTATTCATGAATACTCGGGATATGGGCTTTAACCACTGATCGGCTAATCCAGCAACACCGAAGCCTTTGCTAGCTTGTGGACATACAAACAGGATTCTGAAGCATTAACGCAGACATTCCAACCTGCAAAGAATAATTTCCGGCTACTATTACTACACGACTATGAACATGACGAGGTAGAATGTCGCAATCAGTCCCAAATACTTGCATAGGAGACTACAACATACTAAACTGTACGTATATCACCATCACCAGTAGTATGCAGTAAGCGATTTGACATTCAGCCCTTAACTCTCGTTCACTCGCTCTGAAAATAATAGGATAATTTGTGGGAGTCAGGGAGACCCTATTAAAATCATAGATAATATAACAGTAGATGGGCTGATGTCATCATAGAGCCCCTATAAATCAGAACTGAGAAATTGGACAGCCATCTTACCTGGGACCTTTTCTAAAATACTAACATGGCAGAAGTGACATTTAAGTGCTTATAACGTTACATTTCCTTAAAATTATATAAATGACCAAAGTCATGCATAGCATAATTAATAAAATTACTGTATTTTTCTGAATATTAACAAATAAATCCATTTGCAATAGTTTTTAATAATTTCTTAATTTAAGAGTACGAAATGGTTATGGTCTATCGGAGAATGAAGCAGGATAGTAGGCCTACTCTAAATACAGGGCAAATGCAACAATAAAAATAAACTGCGATTTTAAATTATAATATATGTACGTATTGTATATATAATTATTAGAATTTCATTTAATCATGGAAATCACTATTTTAGTAACATTACACTAAACGTAGCAAGCTAGCTAACTGAATTTGATATACTAACAGTAGGACAGAAATAGGAGAAACAAGACTATTATTTTGTGGACAAAGGCTACCCAACATTGCCATCTGCTGACTATAAACATTGATCACTGTATAAGGCGAAAACGCGTTATTTCACATGACGTTGTGTGCAGCATTAATTCATAGCTTACTGCAGCTAGCTAGCTGAGACCGTTCATTTAAAACAAACAGAATACTGATTCTCTAAAGTTACGTAGCTCAACAGCTATAGTTAGGCTGGATTAGCTTTCGTGTTAATTCATTAAAAGCATGCTATAATTTAAGTATGTTATCATAAATGTATATACTATTACTGATTAATGAACAATGTATTCTTTCATTAACTGATTCATGAACTCCTTTGTATTGTTTAGACTTTTTCTGGAACAAATTACTGATTTACAAAATACAACCATGACTAGTGTAAGTGTAAATGTATATGGCTTGACTTTTTCCGAACTAGTCCCACGTAAGATGGCAGCGCCATTGAGACGACAGAACAAGAATGCCTATCTATGCTTTAAATCTATGATTAAAATGCTGAACGCACCCGGAACATCCGGGAGAGTTGGGATATCTTATTAACGGGCGTGCTTGATTATTTAAATGTTGTACGTTTATATTATAAAATCAGTATTGTTATGTACACAGCTTAGAAAATGGTAATAGAAATGCTCAAACAAACGAAAATGCAGCTCACTTGCGTCGTTGGGCTTCTTGGTTTGAGCCGCGGGTGTTTGCGGAAACGCCCCACGTCTTTTGTTCCAATTTCATGCTGCTGACGTGCAAACTGACATTTACGCCGCTGGAATTGTGTTAAGAAACGTGCGCACAGGCGTCGTTGCGTTTTGTCTTGCTTAGCAGGGCACACCGCACGTGTTTTAGCTGTCAGATTCCGGAAGGAATCAAACAGGTACCGCGTGTAGAGGAGAATACAAATGAAAAATACTTTAATAATCGCATCAGGGGTGCTTATGCAACAATAGTAGCTGCCTGGGGTGAAGTGCTTTAGTTGCCTTGATATTGGCTACACTAACGTGCTGTCTTGCAGCAAGCAGTAGCGGAAGACACTGACCGACTGACTGGTAGTTAAACCCAATAATACGGCGAAATATCGTTATGTATCCCAGGGGTATTAACATTGTCTAATTGCCTAGTAACTATACCAAGTTATATTGCTCTCTTTGAAATAAACCTCACTTACTCAATGCACATTTGAACAGTTGTTGCTGCATAGGCAGCAGCTAAATCTGTCACTACCATAAAGCTATTCGGGATATGTCAATCAATGTAGTTCATGAAAAACATTACATGAAAAGACCATACAATTATTTTTGGTTTCAGCAGTAGTTCCTGGTTTGTCATTGCTTATTTTGAATAATTAGGATTGGGTGAAGGCAGGGCTTATGAAGTAGACAGTAATTTTAAGCCTCTATGCTTTTAATTAGTTTTCCTCTAGAGAATAGTGGAAAACATTTATTTACAACCCTATTGACTAAGAAAATGGCATAATTCTCTGCGCTGCATGCTTTCAGCAAGTGAATGTGCCACTGCTCTACACTATTAAATCATTCCAGTTGTCTCTATTGACAACAACACCATCTACTGGTTCAGGATGATACTATGACTGGGCTGTAAACACAGGATAGTGTTGGGCAGTAAGGACTGGAAAATTCCAGCATTTTTCAAGTTATTCACTAGTCTCACCAAAATATGGGACAGACTATTCCCAGAATATGGAGGGCCTAAGCAAATGAGGAAATCCAGAATCACCTATCCAGCATTTTGGAAAATTCTTAGAATTTTGGATGTAAACTCTAGAAGGTAGATGATGAGACATGGTAAGATGATTTTGAGTGGTCCTTCAGAAACCCACCATCAACATAGAGAAAATACGGTTGCAACAATAGTATGACCATACTATACTAGAGGTAACATTACATACAGTGCACAGAGATTAAAGCATGCTGGTGTGGGGTGGACCCTGGGACGGCTGCCTGCCTACATACTGTTGTCAATAGGGCATGGAGTTTTCCTGATCAAGCCATGCGGTCGGGAAATCCTCTTGGCCCCAACATTGAGCCCTGCTGTAATTAATCTTGTGTTCTTCCAGTGGGAGGCGTCATTATGAAGTTCTTAGTTCTGCGTCATTACAGTGTCGGCAACGGTTGATTACGCGACAAATGGACTGCCGGTAGTTCAAGCGACAGCTACTCCAACAGCGAAGACACTGTATCATCTGACGTGCCAATCAACGCTGAGCAGTGACGGTTGTGTCACCGTCATTATCATATAGGTCTGAAGCGATCCCATTGATGACTGGCGTGAGCTCTCATGGCGTGTCTCTCCTCACCCTCTCCTCTCTGTTTCTCCGTGTGTTTCTCCAGATCACAGGTGCGATCCTCCTGGCTGTAGGACTATGGGGGAAGTTCATGCTTGGTGCGTACATATCTATCATCGCCGATAGCTCCACCAACGCCCCTTATGTTCTCATCGGCACTGGGACCTGCATCATCGTGTTTGGGCTGTTTGGATGCTTTGCGACCTGCCGAGGGAGTCCATGGATGCTCAAGCTGGTGAAGGATAGAATGCTTTGACGCGTCTTTCTGCCTTTGTGTCTCTTCGTTTGTGAATCGTTCACGGGCTATTGTTACGTGACATTTCTTGCAGTGTTTAAAAATGTCCCTAAACTTACTCTGTTTCTGTTTTGTGTGCTCGTGCCCCCTTTCTCTGCAGTACGCCATGTTCCTGTCGCTGGTTTTCCTGGCAGAGCTTGTGGCTGGCATCTCTGGATTTGTCTTTCGTCACGAGGTAGGTGGCCCCACCTTGGTCGTCTCTGGCATTCTCTCAAAGGAACAAGGGTACTCGGAATTCATCCGTCAAAGCGCACATCGAAACCAAATTAGAAAACGACCTTTCTGCATGTGTGTGCCCAGATAAAAGGAACCTTCCAGAGGACCTTCAATGAGGCAGTGCAGAACTACAATTCCCAGGATGAGAGGAGCCTGGCAGTGGACAACGTTCAGCGCAGTGTGAGTGTTACTCACACAGCCTCTATAACAAACGCCTTGACAGCAAAAGTCGGAATCTGAACATGAACGGACAGTGCCGTTTGTGACCAATCTCTCTCCATGTTTCTCTCAATCCAGTTGAAATGCTGTGGCGTATTGAATTACACCAGCTGGTTCACCAGTGTCTGGTTCCCTAGCAACGGCATCCCAGCCAGCTGCTGTACCAACATCTCTGACTGTAACGCAACTGACCTGCGCAATGCCACCATAGCCCCTGACAAGGTCTACCAGCAGGTCAGACACACGCTCACACACACACACACACACACATACACACACACACACGTAGTTACACAGACAGCTGGACAGACGCAATCACACACTTTACACGGACCGTTTGCACCACACACACTGACACACACCGATTTGTCCTCCCGTCCGCAGGGCTGTTACGATCTGGTGACCGGCTTCATTGAGACTAACATGGGAATCATTGCAGGAGTGACATTTGGAATAGCTCTCTCACAGGTAATTAACACTGTGGACCAGCTGGGTTCACCCAGTCGCCTTATGTGTGTCTGTGTCTATGTGAGGTGCATATATATATGCGTGTGAGTGCGCGAACGTGAACCTGTGCCCAGTGCCGGTTATTAATGATCACACACAGCTGGGGCTTGCCGCTCGACGCTTGCCGCTGTCGCTTCACACCCAATCAGCTGCCCCGCCACTCAGGGCCCGTTCCATCACACAAACACATACACTCAGTCCGATGAGGTGCGCTTTGGGAACTATTATGCAGATCAGAGTACAAGAACACACACAGGCATGAACGCCCTCGTCCCCCCATCTTCCTCCCGCTCTCGCTCTCTCTCTCCCTCCCTCTCTCTCTCTCTCCCTCCCCTCTGGGCTTGTGTGGTCATTACCTCCTGCTCGGGGTAACACGCTCAATTACCCCCCAACAGCGCGGCTCGTCATCACGTCGACCCCCTCCATTACACTTAATGGGCCTGTGGGAATGCGTGTGTGCGTGTGTGTGTGTGTGTGTGTGTGCGCGCGCGCGCGCGTGCGTGCGTGTGTCCACGTGTTTGTGTTGGTGTGCGTATGTCTCCGTGGACACTGAGACCTGTGAAGCCTTGCTCTCCTGGAGCCCCCAGCCCATTAATTGTGCTGTAAACGTTATCGGGGGGAGCGGCGCGCGGAGAAAGCGCGACGGGGAGATCAATGACACCTTTTAGCGGAGCAGCCGCCTCTTTAATGCATCTCACCGCTCTACCTCCTCCACCACCTTCCACAATCCCTCCCTCCTTGGCCTGGCCGTGACTGGTAAGGCCTTCCCGGAGACCCCAGGAGATGGGGAAGAAGGGAAAAGGGGGACGGCAGAGGGAGAACTGAGGATGACCCCGCCTCTGAGAGAAATTATTGATTGTGTGTTGCTGAAACTAAACGTTTCGGTCTGTCATCTTTCTCTCCCTTCTCCTTTCTTCCCTCTCCCCTCTACTCTCTCCCTTTTTCCTGTCTCCTTTCTCTCTCTTCCCCCAGTCCATTGGTATGCTGTTGGCTTGCTGTCTGTCAAGGCTTATCACTGCAAACCAATATGAGATGGTGTAGCAGTGAGGTACAGGTGGGTTTCTCTTGCTCTCACACATGCACACACGCACACACATAAAAAGAAACACATACATTTGTACTACCATCCATGAGGACACAATACATAAACTCAATTTAAAGTCCTAATTTCACAGCCCCCAATTGCCTAACCTGAGCAATAAACCCAGCTGTTTACCTAATCCAAGATGTACATTTTGCCTTAAACTAAAACATTTAGGCCTGGCATTTATCTGAAATGTCCCCAAAATGTCGAACTGTCCTTGTAAAATCTGTACATAGAGATTCACACACACACACACACACTCATGCTCTCAGTATACATGTTGTGTTGCTATCTTAGCAACTTTGTATTTTGTTTTTAAACCCCTCTAGGGACTTTTATTAGAAAATCAAATAATTCTGCTACTTTAACCGGCCGCCTGTGGTGAATTTTGTCAGATTGTTTCCATGGTATTGAAAACATTTAGCGGCTTTCCCTGCTCTGTTCTGCTGCAAACAAGAGCAAGCTAGTCTCGGGGGAATTTGGAAGATAGTAGACGCAAGTCTATGACATATGAATTGGAAAAATATGTTACGTTAGGGAAATGTTTGCCTCTCGAAGGACCCCAGTACAAGGATGTCCAACCTTAACCCCGACCTAACCATAACCCCAGTACTGCAATACCAAACCTTATCCCTAACCTAAAATCTAATCATCATTCGATATCATATAATTTGTTTAGTAGCATTTGTAACGTGAATACGTTTTAGCTAAATCGTAATGTACGACACGTTTTAGTTAATGTAACTTAGTGTAACACATCAGAATTCGGCGATTACATATGAACGTGTGCTATTCTCCTGAGACCAGGTTGACGAGAGTGATAGGAGCTTTCTGTGCAACAGAAGTCCCAGCAACAAGGAGCACCAAGGAGGGCGTCTGCAGTGGGAAAAGGGGTGAAAGCCCATCGTCAGGGACCGCAGCAAACCAAATTGGTTGTGTGACATTGTCGCAGTGACTGCAAAAACCTATCTAGTTTTGATAGTGACTTGTAGAAAAAAACACTGATCGCTACCCCACATCTTTCTAGAACCTCATAGCGCTTAACCTACTAGCAGTTAGCGTCACAGAGTTTCACCCCGGCGTCCTTATCCATGAGACGCTCGCAGAAACTGTTAACAGTACTGGCTCCTATCCGGCAGACACTGGGTGGCTGTTTGGTCACTTCGGGGCTGTGGACTGGAAGCCTGGCAAAAGATGATACTCATGGGTTCAGGGCTAACCGAGAGACAGCGTTGCATATGGAGAGAGTGGCATTTAGTCTTCTATACCTGAGAATGAATGCCAGCCTCCACTCCCGTCTGCCATCCATCATACTTACACACATCACAGTCCACTGGCTCCGCTCATTAAAGTAGACAAATGGCTATCTGTATATCTGTCTCTGCCGCGGCCCTGCAGAGGCTTCTCTGGGAGATCATATGAGGTCTTCCAGGGACTGAGACTGCGTCTAAAGGAGAGGATTCCCGTGTTATCACTGTTTATGTGTCGGGTGATGGGGAGGTTTCCTTTGACGTGGTACGACATGAGCAAAGCGGGACAGTTCTGGGACACACACATGCTTGCGTAAACAATCATGTTGAGGCTCAACGCGATGGTCAGAACCTGTTTTCTTGTTCCCTACCAGGAAGACAAGGAGGAGAGGAGAGTACATTTCACCTTGGAAAACTGGGGAAGGACACCCAAATGCTAGCTACCCTCAATTCTTAGTTTTCCACTCTTCTTTCTCTCCCTCCCCCTATTTCGTTCTCTATTGTCTCTTTGAACACATCATTCCTCAATGCATAGCCGTGCGGTGATAGAAATGTTACCTTTCAAGACCTTAACTAAAATGAATTAGATTAGCACAAGCACCATCTGCTCTGTGCCATGCATGCATAATTGAAATGGTCCCAATGTTAATTTACACAACTTGACAATATAAGTAACACATTGTGTTAATGCGTCATTGCTCCTCAGTCGATGGCTACTTTTCACAGTCTGCATTTGCAGGAGATTATTTGGGAGATGCCATCAGAATTTTCAATATCAGGTCTTTGAAAGAAACTCGAGCCCACTCAGAAATGGCTTTCCGTTTCTTTAACTGACACACACAGCCATCTGCTTCTTGCTGCTAGATGGAGTACAGTACGCCTACATCCTGTTTCAAGTTACTACTGCGCTAAATTACCTTGTGCAAGTTACTCTCTGTGAATGTGTATTTGTGTTGCTTTTTTATAAGTCCCCAGATCCTCCATTTTCTGTTGAATCTGGTCATTTGTGATGTCTACTCCCTCTCCACTGCCTTTTGTTAGTTAGTTGAAATGTTGTTTTTGTTATGTAATATTTAACTTAATTTAAAAACTCCTAACTACTAATACAAGTATCTATATCAGTAGTCTGACACATGGTAATTATTATGGTTCAAAACTCCAGTTTTATTGTTAAAATTATTTTTTAAATGCAATCACCTTCTGCTTGAAATTCAACATTTTACTATTCTTGTCTGTCTCCTATTCATTTTTTCTCTCTCATGCCACTACACATCAGTCCTTTCAGTTCTGCACCCCTTGACTGACATACATTGCTGCACCATCTAGTTTTACCCAGGCAGCACTGCTTCCTGAAAATGAGAGAAGACTATATTACTCCCTGTGTTCTGTTGTTGTCATTTGCTTCTCACTATATGGGATGGAGAGAGATGCAGAGAGATAGTCATTGTCGGTGGTAATAGTTGAGGTGTTCCTTTGATTTGAGCTGTCATTGTTTTTTCCTGAAACAATACAAATAAATACCACTTTTTAAAGCTTTGCCACGTGTGTATTGCTTAAAAAGGATAATCCGTAATATGACAGGTACCCAGTGGGTGGAAGTTACTGCAGGACTGCTATGCTTTAGTGGATGCTTGAGAAGAATGGAGTGGGGGGTACCCATGAGGTTTAATTAAACTGTGATGTGAGGCAAGCTGGTGGTTCCAACATGTTTTTTTTTTCACTTTGTTTTTACTTCAGTCTAAAGTTGTTGTCAGTGTATAGCTGCCCTGTGTTTTTGGTGAATCAGTATTACAAACATGTAAACTACATGATCAATTAATCTCTCAATCCAAAGTTGGACAGGTGAAATGATATGATTTTGTATAAAAAACAAAACTTTTTAAAATGCATCACCAGCTAGCATGCCAACAAATCTATGTTGATATTGTAAACACTTGTGATCTTGAATCTATTAATAAAATGGTCATTAAATCATTTTTTGTGAGCTTCTGTATTTTCTGAATATCCTCTGTTGTTAGCACAAGTCTTTTGTTAAAAAAGGGAACAACTGAACAAGCTGATCTCCTGATGAATCCAAGATCAGTTAAATAAAGCATTTGTATTTGTTACCACTGGGTGTCACTGTCGTATCTTTGAAAAACGTATCACGAGTCATGAGACCGGGCCTGATCGAGTTCGATTTTTCTGGACTGTTCTAATGAACGAGAACTACACCAAATTAAATAATTGCCGTTGTTACCAAGTAATTATGCAATTTTTCATTGTAACCTAATGTTGTACCCTCGGATATCAAATAGCCCGGCTTGATTTTATATAATGTTTCCATCAAACAACATCTGAATGATTTTATATTGACTGCTCTTTCATCTTAGAACCAAATTCATGAAAAACCTATTTGATGATAAAACAAAAGCAAATAATGAATTTTCTCAGTGACTACTATGCTACAGTTTGTTCAAAATGCCACAACACCTGAGGTTCTACTCGTGTTATTATTTGGGGGAAGGAATGACGGAACCCAAGCCAAACATACTCTCCTGCCTGAACACATGGCGCAAGTTTCCTTACATAGTTTGATCTACAGATATAAAGATGTTCCATTAGTTATTATGATTCGTTCCCACCACTACCCAAAGGTCCTTCTGCCAGGACTTGTTTACTTCAAGAATGTATGATGCAAATGAAAGCCTCATTCAAATGAACACGAGCCCTGTTTTAACTAAACTGGGTTGGTGAAAGCGTTTTTGTTTTAGCTTACATGTTTTTAGTAATTTAGTACTTAAGTGAAATCACCATCTCCATATAGATAAATTAAGGAATCACGGGGAGTTTTTTTGGCAGCGTGTCAAGGGGCTGGTGAAACCCGGCTAAAATCTGATTGGCTAAAAGGAAGGTACGGTTAGTGGGCTGATGCAAGCGCTACATATCACAGTCTTGCTGATGCTGATGATAGCTATAAAGCAAGCTATTTAGGCACTTCCTAGCCTGTTTCTTCACACGCTGTCATATTCAGATATTAATGCTTAGCGCACATAATTGTAACAGAGGGTCTTTGTAAATACCACGGAGAACAACATTTACGTTAGGTGAGTTTTTTTGCAGCTGTTGTTGGATGTAGCTTACAGTTTGTTCCAAGTTAGCTAGCTAGCTAGCTAGCTAGCTAGCTCATTAGCTTTACTTGAATGTTACTGTAACCGGCTTGCTAGCGAACGTTATTTGAGGTACGCATACTTCTCTGTAGGCAAATTACAAGCTATACAACTAATCATTTTAAAACAAGGTTGTTGAGTAACTAATCGGCCGAATGGTGTCTGTTATTTCAGGTCGTCCATCCTGTTACTTTGGCCTGAGGGTGAAACGGCCGCCTGAGAGCGACAGATCCGGGAACGCCCTTGATAAAAAGCCACTTGCCCTTTTGGTGTTGCTTCCTATTTACCGTAACGTTAGGCTCCAGTGTTGGGCTACTCATAGAAGCAAGGGCGGTCGATAGGTTTGAGAAGTGTGGACGTTTTTTCGGACTTACTAAGCTTATGCAACAGCCAAATGTGTCTAATCGTAATCCGATAAAGAGCATTACGTTAGTTAGACAGGTAGCAAGTTAAGTTTGATTTCAAGCAGTTACTGTTAAATTCGAAACTATTTTCATTCGAACCGTTCTCGCTACCTCCCCGCAAAAATGATGCATATTTCGGATTCGCACAATCAAAAAAATTCATTATTCAATGCAATGAACCGATTTATTGGAGCTGTGAACAACATGGATCAGACCGTGATGGTTCCTAGTCTGTTAAGAGACGTGCCGTTAGACGAGGAAGAGGAGGTTAAAACGATGTCACCTATTAGGACCGCGAGCAATGGGTCAGCCACCTATTTCCAGGACGGGGACATGTACAATTACTACGTCCTGTTAAAATCTATCAGGAATGACATTGAGTGGGGGGTCCTGCAAGCCGACGACAGACGGAAAGAAAAAATGGGGGTGACCGCTTTGGACATCTCCAGAATAGAGTCGGATGATGACGACCTGGAGAAACAATTTCATTATCATTTGACCGGATTGCACACGGTTCTCTCCAAGCTTACACGGAAAGCAAACACCCTCACGAACAGATATAAGCAGGAGATTGGAATAAGGGACTGTGGTCACTGACAGCTGTCAAAGGCCATGTTCAGTGAGAGAGTTTGTGTTGTGCTGGAGACAATAAGCTCAAAACCCCTTTGTAAACCAGTGGATATATTTGTATCCATTCCCAAAATGGGAAGAAATTTGTAACCTAAATGATGTTTCCAAATATGCGTTATTACTTTTTCATCCACTGTATTGCTGAATGGTTGTTTGCACAATTCCTAGAAGATGGCTTTCTGTACGTATATAATGCACACGTTTCTATTGAAGAGATGCAATGTGTTTTAGTGTAAAAATTGTTATTTAGATTTTTTTGATGAGGCTTCATTGAATACTGAGTGATATGTTACGGTTGAAAGAAGTCAGTACCGTGCCAGTGACTAAATCATATGCTCTATTATCTATGAACTGGAATCCAATGATAATTCTTTTGAAATTGAGAGATTCTAAGAGATTGTAATACTAATTTGTCATTTTAAGAGCTGTGCATTTTTCTATTGAACTAATGGTTCAGTGATTAAACATCTAATGTTACTATGTGATTGGTGTATTTAAAGCTCCCTAATTTATTAATGCACACAACTTACGATCATTTTCAAAGTTTCTGGAACATTATTTATGTCTTTGCACTGATTGCCAGTATTGTGAGCTAGTGTGTATTTGTAGGTATGGCCCCTTGAGGTCAGACGTAATGCTTAATGTCACGTTAACTTTAATTTCAAGGCGGTGTTGGGGTAATTTCCCTGTATAGTGTGCTGTCTTCCAAGATGAATATTAAACAGATTTCTAGACTCTATCTTCACAAAAAATTCCATGGCACTCATAATGGTGTTTAAACCCAGTGTCCTGGCCTAATTCCCAACCTGACCCTCTTTCCATCATGGCCAACAAATCATCCCCTTCTATACTAATTGCCCTATCACTCTTTACCTCTCCCTTCACACTCCTCCGGCCTGGAACTGAAGCAAGGAAACAGTACTGAATAGAGCCAGGGCAACATGGAATTCTCCACCTCTAGTAACTCAAGTGAACTGTGAAATTGGATTAAAAATAAAAACTGTTAAAACAACACCTCACCGCAACACAGGGACTGAATTGTCACACAGCCACTCACTCTTAAACAGATGTGCAGTAACAGCCAGCTTTTGACCTTGCTATAATTGAGTGTGACAAAACATTTCTTCCCGACTATTTCGGATCTGCTCCCATTTACAGCCAGTTTGCATCTTGACACCCTGATCTCATCTGCATAAATAGACCAAAAATACAAGTAATGTTAACGGTAACGTTCAGTAGGCCTTCACTATAGCTTTTTTCCCCCAGTAGGTTCAAAGTGTTGCAATTTAGTAGGGTGTCATTTTGATCCACCAGGACCAATTAGGATTACTGGGTGTCCTGTGCCTCATGGTATATTACTGTTTCCAAAAAATCTGTTTTTTTTATCTGAGTAAAAGTCGAACAAAAAGTTTCATGTGTCTTGCATCATCTGCCCCTGTGAACTAGCTCTCATGAATGCAGCTACGCTGAAATAAATGAAATCCTTTGAGATTAAAAACTTCCTCTATCCACTTACACTCCTTCATCAAAGGTTGCCGTGGCTGTGGTCAAACCCCTTGACCTGCTCTGCCAACACAGATTGGGTGATGTTATATCTAGTACAGTAGGTGACCCCAGACAGGCCAGATAGCCTTATAAGATGTGGCGTTGTGCTGAGGAAGCAACTCTTGCTGGACTGCTGGTCAACAGTGATTAATATCTTCTGCTGTGGTGAAATAGCACCTCGACAGGGCTTTGCCTTCTATTGTTGTCAATATCAAAATGCCTCCCTCCCCTGTTTCTTTTCACATACAAAGACTGTCCCCTTCAATTCACAGCAGCCTGGTTTAATCATACAGGCACACTAAGATATCAGTTTCCAAGCCTTTAGTTCGTCTCAGAAATGATGATGGATAATGGCAGACAGTTGCTAAACTGTTTAGGATATTAGTGAGGTTTCACTTATAAAAAACATTGCAGTATTTGTCTTCAGCCCCTGTACAGTGGGCGTATATCGTATATACAGGAAGGTGTGGCCAGGCTTGTAGGCTTAAACAATGCAAACCGACAGATTAAAAGCAAGCATTCCCAAGCTCCATTCCCAAGCTCCTCGGGTCATTTTAGTTCAAGCTGTAATAACTGTTCCCATTGTGAGAAAACATCTGAAGGGTTTTAGAACAATGTTCTCTGGAGTTAAACAGGTGGGTTCAAATGCATCTCCGTAGCTGAAACCTTCCAGTTCAGGTGCGAGTGATTGCCGCTCTGTAATTAAATAGACTGCTTTTGTCGCATCTATTAAATTATAAATCATTTAAGGGTACTTCTAAACGACTAACTTATGTTTTAATACAATTAACAATATTTCCCTATCTGTCTTCATCAAGGAAAGTGGATGTCATTAATCAGCTTTGTCCTTGCCTCTTTTTCGCACCCCCTTTTTCTCTCTCCCTGTTTGGACCTGTGACACAGACATGTTCCTAGCTCTGCTCCTCAGGCATCTCCTGTTCTCTGGAATATGCAGGAGTCGTTCATGGTTGGATGCATTTACCCTTTGAATGTGGGTGATTTGAATGATTTGCAAAAGAGCTGGTGAGATCTGGGCCGGGGGGCGCCCGAAACGGATGAGGGAGAGAGACAGATGAGGAAATCTGGAAATGAAGGGAGTAGGGAGAAGTGAGGTGTTGTATCGCAATGGGTGTTTATCACGCCTGAGATATCATGTGTCTCCATAGGAGGCAGACAGTGAACCTCTACCCGACTTGAAGAAGCTGTGTTTGGCACAGCTGGAAGTGGAGACCCAGTCCTCATTTTCTACCTAATTAACTTCTAATTAACCCTTTACCTCTAGAAGTAGACTGGGTGGGTGGGAATCCTCTTCAGTGTCTTGTTGAGCAGAAGTCCACCACATGCGTGTGCGTGCACTCACTCACACACACACACACACACAGACAGTCATGCGTACTCATCAGACACAAAGAAAGGATCCGACGCAGCACGTGCTGGCTGGCATCTCCAGCTCGTCCTTGTCTGCAGACGTGGGCTGGTGGAGACGGCACGGACCGGCCGGGCAGCTGGAGGGCACAATGAGAAGACTGTTAGAGAGGATACACCGTGGGTGAGCAGCCTGTGCGCCTCGTAACAGAACAGGGATGGTCTATGTATTAGGCTGGGATCCCTGTCCTCTCCCGGGGACACCGCTTTGAGCCGCTTGTCTCCGGGAGATGAGCGATGGCCGCGATAACTTCGCTGCCCTTGAGGCTCCATGCCAGAGCAATCACCGGCCCGGTATAGATCTCCCAGCCCGGGAACATTGGTAGCAACAGTTCCGAGATGAAAGCCGGATCGAGGTCTCTGAGTTCACTGCATTCAATGCAGGCGCTTGCCCGTTACCCCGGGCGGGGGATTCAAACCCCCAGCCCCTCAATGCTGGATGGAAATCACCACTGATATGCCAGCAGGCTGGTGCAACTGTGCGTCACCTGTCCATCTAATCAAAATTGACCAAATGAGTTCCAGCGCCTTCCCAACCAGAGGGTGTGTGTCTGTTTTCTAATACGGAGTTGTCCGCTTCCTATTTTGATCGTTTCTCTGCCCGTGAGCGCTGAGGGGTGGGAGGGTGTTACAGTGAATTAAATCTGCGCTAATCAATTACGCGTGCCGCCGCTTTCTCTCCCTCTTCCCCTCTCGCCTTTCTCTCGCTCTGCGCCACTGAGGTGCGGAGTAACGATTATCCACAGTGCTACTTCAGTCAGTCAGCCGGGTAGCCAGCCATCCAGCCAGCCAGGCCGATTGGCTGCACAGAATTGGCTAATTCAATTAGGGCCGACCTTCCTTGCCGCGGTGGGTGCTCACAAGCACGGAATTGCACGCACGCACGCGCGCACAAAGCAGGCTTCAGAACATGACTCACTCAGAGAATTAGGGGATCGAACTGTGAGCCTCCGCAAAAACACACTATGCATTCTCCTTCCGCTAAAGCTCAAAATAGACTTGTGTTTCTGTTGCAGTGCTCACAATTATCCCGGTAGCATTACCGTACAACACAACACGCTGCCTCTGAAGCCTCTCTGGACTCTACCAATCAGATTCGTACTTTACATTGAGATTGGGGCCCTAAACGCTGGTCAAACTGGGGCATTTTTTTAAGCCGATCACTGTTCATGGAACAGTCAGTGCCCCTAATGTTATTCACTCACTTTAAGCTGATAAGCTGTGTAACCTTAGACCTTATCTAACTTTTGTCTGAAATGCACGAGTGTTCACACCCACGCAGGGAGAAACTCATGCTGACACACAGACTCTACAGTCTAATTGATCCATTTAATGACATTGTTCTTCCACAGGATTTTTCAAGGTTGGGTTATGTTGGGTTGTGATTTTAAATTCAATGCATCCACTTTTCGAGTCAGAGGTTAATTGTGGGCTGTCTTTTATGTACTGTAGGGTTTTCATGGCTAAGATGTTTTTTCGACGACTGAGATACATTTTATTGTAACCGTCTATTTTTCTTCATAATAAGAGACATCCTAAATTATGCAAAAAAAACGGTTCTTGGATGTTTTAAGCCACTATTTCGTAAAATATCAAATCAACGTATTGACCAAACAACCAGAAATCTAATTAGATTTAGCCGATATAATGTTAAAGCTGGTGCTCATATAGGCGTTTGGTTTACACTCAGCCCTGAGAGCAATTAGCACCTCTTCCCAATTAGCGATTGTCGTTCACACTACTACTCAGCAGGAAACGCTGTGTCGATTATCAGGATTGCGCACACTCGAGAAACACCCTCTTCCTGCGCTAGTTGACTTGTGCAAGTGATTTCTCCCGTTCTCTGGTTAGGTCACAGCTAGTTTGTAGCAACTTTAGCTATTCAACAAGACTAAGCGCTAGACGCTAGTCATGGTTGGTTAATAAAACACAGCATGAGGTGAGTTACTGGTGGGTCGTTAGCAGAGCGAAGTGGTTGCAAGGTTGCGCCTTGGTCACGCCTATAGCTTGATGTTCAAATTCATCTGCTGCTACCACTGGCATGCACCTTCATGAATACGTTGGATATATCCAATGCATACACCAAACAGAACGCTCTGTACCTGCAAGAAATGTTAAAGGTAGTGAATCACAACCGATGAAATCACGCAGCATGGATAGTTTGAATCAGTATTACAAGACAAATGAAGATGTTCACCGTGATCTTAAAGCCACACATTGTATATGGAATTGGGCCTGAGCAAGAATAGGTTAGTCAGTTGCCAGGGGTTTTAGCTTCCTCAACTTCTGCCTTATTGTTGATGAATGCTACTGTTTAGTGATTTAGCAAACATAGCATCTATAATACAAAAATATTTCTTTAGAAATTTCTGTTACTAGACAATTGGCTTGTTGCAATCTCTAAAACAATGTAGCTGAAACGTACACATGATCATCTTTGTCGCTGGTTACCCACTTCGAAGCAACGCACAAGCTGCGAAAAATTGATGGTCAAGGTGTCACCCCACGAGCTCTGCAACTTGGAGCGATAGATCAGACAGAAGTGCGGTTTGCACCCCATTCGAATGAATGGACGTCTGCCACCATGGCCGTGGCTTGATGCGTCTGCGTTGTTTGTTGCGAGATGATAGGCTACAAAGAAAGCCTTGTAACCACACAAGAAGAGAACTGTACAAATTAAAAACGAGCAGAGCGCATTAAACAGCGCATGCTGGGAAGTAGACAACAACCGATCTCCACCAGCGGAACATTCGCTTAATACCCAACCTGATAGACAAGTGAAAAACTGTTAAGGAGATCAGAATGTCTGGCGTGACAGAAGAAGGCGCAAGTAGAATTTTATTTTGAATTCAAATCTACGCACATTGTTGGCTAGGATGCAATTCTTTCTCATTTGTTTAGTTTTCAGCAGAAGACACTGAAGTTACCAAGGCTTGGCAAAGGAAAATAAAGAAAGCTAACCTCTTTCCATGTGATGTGCCCACAGCTGTTTGCGGAGCTTGAGTTGAAATTCGTGTGCAAAAATAAAATGCACACGAATTTTAGTTCACCTTTCAATTTTTTTTTTGAAAGGTGAACTAAGCCGTCTAGCCTGGCTGATGTGACTACACAGCCAAATGCTCTAAAGCACAGTAGTCAAGGGAGACTTGCAGGAAGCAGGTGTTGGGTGGCTATGTGACTGCTTCATTAAAAACATCTTAGTCAAGAAACACGTTACCTAAAGAACCGATTAGTTGACTGAATGGGCTCAGCTCTATTGTTCTGTTTTCATTTTTTCTTTTTGTAATGTACTTTTCTTTCACGTTTTGTTTTTATTCGAATTGTTTTGGGCATGGGGGGGGTGTAGTATATGTAGTGTGCCTCATGCCTGTGATTTAATAAAATAAATGTCTACAAAGAAATGCATTAACTGAAGAACTCAAGGTTGTGACACGATTCATAGTTTCAATTGGAATTCCAATTATTCTCTGGGTTGGCTCTAAATGCAACAGGCCGAAACCCTGGAAGGCATTCATGTCATCTTCCACTTCCTGAATCCAACTCTAGGCAGCATTCATGTTATATTCCACTTCTTGAGTCCAACCCTGGATGGCATTGCTTTTTTATTCCACTTCTTCCAATTCATTGCCGTAAGTGACATTTAGATGTTTGGATTATCAATGCCTGGCATTTGGAGCAAAAATCAATACATGAAACTAAAGATGTCATTTAGTGTACAATTCAATGTGGTTCAAGCCTTTTAACCACTCTTGTCCCCAACTGATACTTATTGAACACACCTTATTGTCTCGTTCCTTATTGCAAGATTACGTCCATTATGCATTGGCAAAATCTGGTAAATATTAATTAGCAGCTTTTACACACTAAAATATTTAAGTACAAAACAAGAACAGTTCTGTCCTTATAGGTACACTTTTTTAGAATGTTCCCTCTAAGGTAAAATGTTGGTCTTTATGGGGACAGAACAGCACCTTTTGACAAACAATTGGTAAAAGTAAATTAAAACATAATAAAAAACACTTAAGGGTACACAATTGTTACTTACAAAGGTACCCCCCCAGCGACAAGCTATTTGTACCCTTTTAAGTATACACTGATACTTCTATTTGTGAGTGTGTACCATCCAGCTATTTGGTATGAATGCATTTGTGTCTGCTTTTGTTATTCTTTTGTGTGCGTGTGTGGTCAGAACATAAAAGAAGATGCCAGGCACCTTGCTGTAGGTTAGATGTCTGTTCTTACCTGAGAGACTGATAATGGAGACAGGGAAAGGCTTGTGTGAGAGAAACAACTAAATAATGTGGTAGAACTTTTTTGTTCTTTTCCTATATTCACTTCACATGCATTTAATAGTTATGTACTGTAATACAATTATTCTTCATTTATGATATTATTTCAGTTTAGCTACTGTAATTTATTTTCTGCCTTGATGGGGTGGAGTAGACCATGAATGGGTTACAGATTTTTTGTCCAATCCTGTTTTTCATTTCCCTTGAGAGGGGATTCAGCGCTGAGAGGTTATTGCTGAGCTGGCCGGTGTGAGAGCTGTGTGGAGGGTTAAAGTATAAGTACTCCCAGTGGAGGAGGGGGAACGAGGGATTGTTCTGGACTCAACCTCTTCTCCCTTGCTTTGTCCTGTGGCAGTTTGCGTGGAGGGTTGCTAAGTAACCACCACACCTACTGTTGGCTGAAAAAAGAGAATTACTGGGAGAGAAAGGAAGTACAGGTCAGAGAGAGTCAGACCGAGAGAGACAGACAGAAAAAAGGGAAGTGAGACACAGACTGACCGCGAAAGTATGAGACAGGAAGAGGAACTGCAAGAGATACAGAGAGATGAACTGAAAGTGAAAGACCGACAGAGAGGAGGCAGAAAGCAATGACAGAGTTTTTGGTTTTAAATGGTTAATGACTCGGTCATTGAAGACAAAGTAGCAAGCTGCTCCTTTTAAAATAAAATGTTCGGTCATGGACTGAAAAAGCATTGCAACTGAAACGTGTTCTGAGCTATGAAGGAAACACCGTTATCACAAGTATGATGGAAAAACAGTATGTCTGTTTATAATTCTATGAGAAGTTTCTGCGTCTTCACCGGTGGGCAGTTTCGGAACTTAAGGTCTGATGACGTCTACATAGCCGTGTTCAAAAGTTGGTGAAAACGGTTGAGGTAGCTTTTGAGGAGATGCCGTGTCATTGTGACCTCGCTGACATGTGCTATGAGGTCGTCTGTCCCCGTGCCTCCATGCCGCAGGACAGTTCCCTGTGTGTGTGTATGTGTGTGTTCATATCCTGTGTGTTGTTCTGCTTTGGCTGTGCTCTGCGGGAGCCATGTCAATCAAATATCGTATACTCTGTGTTCTGTTAGGCATGCGATGTGTCATTATGCAACCCAAATGATTTCAACGGTGTTGCGCAATGATTGGAACGCTCGCGTGTTGTCGGGCGAGGGGCACAGAGGGTATCACATCAGCTCATGTCTTTACTTAACCCGCCTCTCAGCAATATCAGGCGATGGCATTGTGACCCGAAAGCGGTTGCATGGAGACAATAAACCTGCTTAACATGTCAGGCTTGTTAGAGCTCAAAGGTCCCACGCTGATTTGACCAAGGCATCCTTATGTGAAAATGTAATTTTTACCAGACATTAAAGAAATGGTATTCATTGTAAGGGATTATTCCGAAATTGCAAATGCTGTTCTTGTTTTAAATGGAACAACATCCTGTGTTTTCTTTAGCCTGGTGCTGGGTACAAAGGACTGAAATGGCGTGGTATGGGGTTCCAGATAACATTAAATAACCCCGGACTATAAATACACGCCATGTCAACAAGAGACAGCAGACCACGGCCAGAGAGCCTGGCTTCAGAGTGTACAACCAGCGTGTTTCATTGGGTTTGTGTGTGGCAATAATGGTCTCCTCGGCTGCTTATATCTGCCTTGAAGCTGCTGATAAGCTGTCGTTTTATTGGCTCATTAAATACCACCTAATGTCTGTCTTATATCTGTCCTGTCACTGAGGTGAAAAAACAATAACCTTAAGATGGAAGCCATCCCCATTACGCTCTCTGGAGGCCTGCGAAACATCAAAAACCTGTTCTGTCTCGCTCTCTCAGCCTTATGGCTAATTTGTACTTCCACTTAAAAGAGGGTGCATGGTCACTATTTCTGCGTGGATTGCATACATTTGGATTCTTTCCAGAGTTTTGTGGTGCAATAGCAGGCAGGTCCGGCCCTGGATGTTCACGCTGGAGGGAGGCAACTGGCTGTCAAAATGCCGCCTCAAAATCAAGTGCCACCGCGGTTAGCTGCCTGACCTTGCCTAATGGGAGGGCCGGCCCTGATGCAAGGGGTAGCGGCTGTTTGTGCGCGTTGTTTATTCTTGCTTGTTTCGTTACATTTTTTGCCAACTTGTTTAGTCTACTTAGTATTTATTTAATGTTTTATACGATTTTTACAGCCAAATAAACACTTTCCAGAGAAAGAGATTCTGATAATTTTGGTCGATTTAGGACTGGAAGTATATATAATTGTTTATTTGGCTTTCCACTGCCCAGTCCACAGTTATCAATGTCAGGGGGGTGTAAAATAGTAAAAGTTCAATTTTGTCTAAACAAATAGGCCAGTTACAGCAGTGCCCAGATAGCGCCTTTGACCGTGCACAGACCAGGGTTGGCATTGTGTGCGGTGAAACCCGGGTCCAGTTCTAATATATTATTGGACAATACACGCCTGACAAGGAGAGGTGGTTGTTAAGTGAATAATGGTTGAAAGGATCCCGGCCCCATTGTCTGAAATGAGATTTGCTGCGGTCAGACTATTGATCCTCATGACCCACAGAGGCAGGCTAAGTGGCCTGTATAGTCTGCGTCCTGATGTCCTCCGGTCAGTTGGTTGTCCCTGACTCGGCTGACGTCCAGCAGAGGGGAAACTAGAGGAAAGAAATACGTGGAGCAATTCGGCTCTGACTGATTGGAAGGAGCGCCTCAGGGATGAGCTGGTCTCTGTCACCCCTGCGGTGTTTCTACAGTCACTCGGGGAACACAGTTGAGGCAACCCTCCCGTGGTTTCTGAGAAATGGTGAAGGAAAAAAATACTCAGACTTCATGACTCACTCCTTCACTACTGCTCTTCCTCCTCTGATTGAGGGAGTGGGGGAAAAGGGAATGTTCTATTTTTACCTCATCCCTCCTGACATCGGTGGGGTTTCAACAGGGTAGCATGAGGACTTGTTTACAAGTTTTTAGTGCCTATCTATCTCCTTGGCTGAGTTTAAAGGTACATGCTAGGAAACAAAACATTCTGTGGGATCCTCTATGGCTTCCTAGCAATACATTTTTTTAGAGGAACTCCTAAAGGTTTTGTTAAAGGACACATTTTATTGGTTCCTCTGAGAACATTTGGTAAAACTTTCTAGGGTTAATTGATGAATTACGTCCCCATACTTTAATTCGTTTTAATAATTGGAATGACACAAATTCATCAATCATTTAGTTGTCTGCCCTCCAATCATTAGGTTAAAGTCCTGTTCCCATAGCTAGAATGAGTGCATATGTTTAGAGGTGTAGAGAGGACAAGAAATGTGTATGCTAATATTAATAAAATAAATGCACAGATAAATAACAGCACATGAACACAGCAGTATTTGTTTTACTCATTGGTTTCTGGCTGAAAAAACGATTGACTTTGGACACTGATTTTCATACACATAACTACTTTGTTCAAACTTTTGAGGCCTCTGGGACCTTCACTGAAGGGAGGAGAAAGCAGACTCTGTGACGGAAATATTAACCCTCTGTGTTTCTCTCACTGGGGAGTGAGCTCATCACTCAAGTCTTTCTGTGTTTTTTTTGGAGGTATAGATGCATGTGATCTGCGTATGTGGGAAGCAAACCATTATCATTTCTACAAACCTTTGTGTTGCTCCTCGTCAGTATAACTGCAGGTCATACGCCTACCCAAATGAGCTGTTCAGCCCTTTGTCATCTACATGTACCTATCCTTCAGCACATTTCTGCCTTTTTCAGTAATATGGTCAGAATCACATTTTTAGAAAGGGAATCAAAGGTTTCAAACACCGTAGCCATTTTTAGAAATATGAAAAGGACAATTTACTTATCAGATCATACAACTATAACATGAAGAGGTTTAGGTTTTTCAGTCAATTTCCTCCACAAAATTGCATTGTTTTACTGTACACAGTCTAAGGGGGTTCCTCAATGCACCCCATCTTCTATTTGGTTCTTAGAACAATGATTTGGTTCCTTTAATTATATGGTCCAAAACCTTCAAATGTTTCATGCTAGTTCCCCCCAGCATATAATTGTATTCCAACATTTCATAGATTTGGTGTGTTGTCTCATGTTTTCTACTCCTGGCAGCACAATTACACTACCTCAAACTCTCATTGTGCCTAAATGTAACTCGCAATTACAGGGGATTCTGATTCTATAGGTTGTTTTAGGATCTTCGAAGAACGCTTGTTAAATCCTTGATAGTTAGACTTGTATACCTGAAGCCCCAGCTGTTCTTTTGCCCTGCAGGGGAACTATATTATGGGCTTTTTACGGTGTCTGGGCTCCTTTCCAATCAGTAGTTCCACCGGTCGTGTTTTATGGTCTAACAGCGTGACTTTGGGAAAGTGTGTGGGTAAACACGCAGCCGGCTCCTTATCAAAGCCATGGAAAGAGCGTCACGCCCTACATGTTATGCAAAGGTTTTTCTTTGCTGCCTCGTGTGTTTGCGCGCGTGTGTGTGTGTGTGTGTGTGTGTGTGCGCGCGCGCGCGTGTGCGCGCATGCGCACAGTTCAATGGTTTCACAGATGAAGTAGACTGCTATTCTGTTGAGCTGGGACCACTATCAAAGATCTACTTTTGGTGCTGCAGCTACGCTCTGACTCAAAGGTAGATGACAGAAAATAAATGCCACACTTTGACATTCTCTCTCTTTTTTCTCTCCCTCTCCCTTTCCGCCTTTTTATCTTATTCCTCACACACAAATGTGTACGGCTGCACATTGCGCCAGCACACGCACACGCGTGCACGTGTGTGTGTGTGTGTGTGTGTGTGTAGGCACTCGCGCCCCTCCCGCTGTTGTGCGCCTCCGCTCCAGTCACTCCGACGGTCTCCTGTGGCCTTTCCTGCCGACCCGTACCCGTCGTCACCACTCTGAGGGATTGATTCACATGGAATAATTCTATTAGAGACTGGATTAGGCCTGGGACCCGGGAATCCCCATGAATCCCCACGGCGCTAAGCCTCATTTACTGGCCCTGCTATTGGCCGGCACCGCAACCCTCCCCCTCCTGACAATATCACCGTGGCGACGGCAGCCGGGGAACTGGAGCCTGACTCAGTCGAGGGAGAGCGGTGGGGAGGGCGGGCCCTTCTGCCTAAGTAGTCACCCCTGGTCAGCTATTTGCTTAATAAGCTGTTACACCGATCTGTAAACACCACTCGGCTGGCTCGTTATGTGTGTGTTTGTGATCCAGGTCTGTGTGTAGTGTACATGTGGGGACCAGATGTCCCCGCATGGCTGAGTCCCCGTAAGGTTATTTGTCCAGTCTAATATTTAGAGAGAAACTATAATCGAGCGTAGTGTTAAAATTGAGGTTACTTTTAGGCATTACAGGTCAGGCGTCGGGGTGTGGTTAAGTTTAGGCTAACGGGGCTCACAAATGGCGCGGCAGTCAGCTGTGTCATTGCAAGGCCAGTGTTCAAATCTTGTTCAATGATTACCCCTGAGGTCCCTTTGAGGGGAATTTGAGTGGTTTTGAGGGGTTAGCCAACGAATGTGGTTCTGTCCACTCAGTATTAATGAAACCTTAATAGTGGTAGAAGACCAGAGAACGGTTCCCTCCGTTAAAGATTCTGGCCTAGTGGAGCCGCTGCATGATAAGGACCATGCTTCACAAGACACATCTCTCCACATCAACTCTCCTGAATCCACTGAGCATTGCCAGATCACAAACTGGATACTGTGAAACTGTGGATGAAACGGGATAAAAGTAACAATGTTTTGCCGTTTTTCCGGTCCCCACAAGAAAAAAACTAATGTGTGTTTGTGTGTGTGCAAATCGAAAATTGGCAGCCATTTAGTTCAAACTGGTTCTATCCACACACACAGACAACAACAGCAGGAAGTGTTTGAGACGGGCCTGTGTTTTCTTTAGCCCGCCAGTGCTGGGTTCAAAGGACTGAAATGGCGTGGTATGGGGTTCCAGACAACATTCAATAACCCCGGACTATAAATACACGCCATGTCAACAAGAGACAGCAGACCACGGCCAGAGAGCCTGGCTTCAGAGTGTACAGCGAGCGTGTTTCATTGGGTTTGTGTGTGTGGCAATAACGGTCTCCTCGGCTGCTTATACCTGCCTTGAAGCTGTTGATAAGTTGTTTTTTTGGCTCATTAAATACCACTTATTGTCTGTCTTATATCTCTCCTGTCACTGAGTTGAAAAAACAACAACCTTAAGATGGAAGTATACCCAACACGCTCGGTGATGCCCTGGGAAACATCAGAAACCCGCTGGGATTCGCTGCCTCCGATCAGCCCCAAACACTGTTCCTGTCTCACGGGTCAGCACCTCACATTTATGGCCTCAAGCTCCTGGCCAGATCAACCTGCACCATGATGATTATTGATTTATTTTCACGACTCGGGTTACTATATTCTGCCGCCAAACGCAATGTGAAAATATCCATGCCTGTTAATCTGTTCTGTCAATGAAAGTTAAATAGCCCTTCAGTCACCTGTTATCTCCCAGACGGTCACACCACTTTTCCTCTGTCTCTCCGGTTAAATATTAGAGGGACGGCTCCCAGTCAAAACAGGGGCCTCTCTGGTATCAGTCTATGTATAGAGGGGCTGTTTTCCCAAGAACCCAGCCCCCGGGTGGATGAGTGTAGGGACACAGGGTTGAGGGCTGACTGGGCGAATGCTGCTCCTAACCGGTTCAGACCACCCTGAACCCACCGGTGGGAGACGAGTGACGTTCCTGGCACGGACTAGACAGAAGCGTTGACAGAACATGCTTATCCCCAGCTTATCCTCCATGAAATGTACAAGGATTGCGTTAGGCTAAGTCACTGTTTCGGATTTATCTATGCCCTGAGCAAAGCTCAACTTTTAGAAGGGAGTAAAAAAAAAAATATATATATACTGAGGTAACCTGTGAACTTATTTGTTGGGTTGTTTTACAATATACTAACAGGGTGTGCATATGTATATGTGATCAATGTGCCTTTGAGCAAGGCACTTCACCCTAATCGTTCCTGGGTCACCGTCAGTAATGGCTGATCTCTGACCATGACCCCCTTTCCGAATGCGTCTCAGTAGGCTTTGCACAAAACATATGCCTAAAGTTAGTTAATCATAACCCATCTTAGATAACACAGCCATAGTTCTGACATCTTGGCTAAATGCTGCGTCCTGCCATAGAGATCTGGCATTTGCAAATGACACCCATTGGCCCAAAAGGGGTTACTATAGTGTTCCACTGAAAGTCAACCGTTCCAAACATCTCATTTGGTCCGAAATCAGTCCGGCCTCAGTCACGCGGACCCTGGACGAACATCATACTATATATTTTCCATTGTGCCGTACAGCCGCAGGCTATCTGCTCTGCCAATAGGGTTATCTACCAGGTGGTTTATGGCCAAACTGGGATGGACCGAATTGTGTGTAAGTGTGTGTGTGTGTGTGTGTGTGTGTGTGTGTGTGTGTGGTTAAGGCTGCCAGCAGGACTCTGTCCACTAGAATCCCAACGGTACGCCGTCCGTTAGCCTTATCCATTTTAAGTTATCAGCGAATGCGTTTGACCTTAACGGCAGCCTGGCTCAAGAGTTTAGAGTACGTGCGCGCGCTCTCACGTGGCAGCTCGGGGAAGCCTGCGCACCTGTTTCTCCATTGGCCTGCGTGTTATTGGTTTCAAGCCTCCGGTGTGGACCGGCTGTCACTCCGAGCGGAGGGGGGAGGGGTGGTGTGTGCTGTAACGTGACTCCCGTTCTGTCTGACAGGCCAAGAGGCGTGCGCTGTCAGTGTGCTGCCTGCTCTCTGACAGCTGGCTTCGGCGCTAATAGATAACCACCCATCTCTCCCATAACCCCCTCCCCTGCTCGGTGTCCTCACACGCAACGAGGGAAAGACGGACAGAAGAAAAGAGAGAGCGAGGCCGCGAGAACACTCCCACACATCTGGAGTTTGTCCTTGACACAGGGTGAATGAATTCCTCGGCTCACATCTCCGCGGAACTCCCTCCGTCGTGTGCCCGCCTCCTCCCTCCCTCCCTCCCTCCCTCCCTCCCTCCCTCGGCACCGCCTCACCCCCCTCAACCCCAAGCCCTTCATCTTCTGTCAGTCCGTCAAACTGTTCCTCCGTGGAATATACTGCCGAGTTGCTGAGCCGGAGAGAACAACAGGGGGACGGGGTTTACCTAAAGTTCAGCTGTTATCGGGTTCACCTCTCCGTCTCGGGCTCTCTCTCGTG
>JACXGJ010004144.1:8420-40456 GCA_016801105.1 Esox niger | reverse complement strand
TAACAAGTTTAGAACCGCATTTGACCCTATTCAAATAGCTGCAGACTAAGTCAGAGATGGACTGGTGAAGAAAGGTTTTGGACCATGGCTCGTCAGGCTGGTTATCCCATGGGCTGGACCAGCCAGTTTCTCCTCTCTCTCCCTTTCTCTTTCCCTTTCTCTCTCCTCACCTCTTCTCCTCCCCTCTCTACTGTGTGATTTATTATGTTGTCAGACACCTATGTAAAACCCCTCAGCAGCCTGTCATTAAGTCACATTCTTTCAAACAATGGAATTTATTTTTCACAACATGATATGAAGAAGAGGCATGACGACAAAGACCTGCCAGTCACTTTATACAATGATTAACATGATTTTACATGTTTAAAGGTAATTGCTATACATTGAGATATTATGACATGTAGTATAGTTATATTTTGTGCTATATAATGATGGATATCATGATACAGGATCTTGAAACATCTTTTCATCTCAAAAATGTAACTTATCAAAAAAATAAACCAGCTAGTTAGAATGAAGATGTATGCATAGTTATATTTTCACAATGAATTGAAAGTATGACAGACCCCGACATTAACAGGAATGTGTTGTTCTGTGTGGATGACCTGAGGGGAGGGTGGCGTTGTGTTGTACTTGTTGAACTGAGAGACACCGCTGGCTTCAGAAATTCATTTATAAATTCTCAAATTCACAGTCAAAATCAGTCATCCTGCACACAATGTACTTCCACTGACGATCTCTGCACAAAAGGAGAAGAGAAGAAAAGGTCAGCTAGGTAGACAGACACTCAGACAGACAGGCAAGCAGACAGACAGAAAGATGGACAGACAGACAGGCATGACAGGCAAACATACAGGATGGGTGGAAAAAGTATTTGACTTCCACAGCGCTTCTACCCTTCATGACCAGTGTTGTTAGAAGGAGCTTCTTCAGACCTGAGGACTCTGTTAAATGTGGTCTGGGCCCTTAACAAACAAATAAAACGAACAGATGACAGAACTAGCGTACACCTAACTAACTGATTAACTACCTGCAGCTATAGTGAACTGACCTGAGCACTCCATCGAAGGTGGTCTGGGCTCCTCTTATGAAGTATCCATAGCTGGGGATGACAAACTCTCCCTCCTCCCGGTACTGCTCAGGAACCTCCAAGGATTTCCTAGGGAGGGATGTGGTAACATTCTTAAACCTGGGGAACTGGATATACGATACGCCACACTGGATAGAAACTGTAAATAAGGCTCTCTGTCACGGCTGTGTTAGCGTTCAGTTAGGGTTAAGTTAGGTTTAGGGTCAGGTTAGAGTTTAGTCCGGGTTAGGGTCAGGGTCGGGTTGGGGTCAGGTTAGAGTTTAGTCTGTGTTAGGCTCAGGGTCAGATTAGAGTTTAGTCAGGGTTAGGGTCAGGCTAGGGTTTAGTCAGGGCCAGGGTCAGGTTACGGTTTGGTCGGGTTAGGGTCAGGTTAGTGTTTAGTCTGGGTTAGGGTCAGGTTAGAGTTTAGAGTTTAGTCCGGGTTAGGGTCACAGTCAAGTTGTGGTTTTGCCAGGGTCGGGTTAAGGTCAGGTTAGTGTTTAGTCCGGGTTAGGGTCAAGGTCAGGTTCGTTTTTTAGTCAGGATTAGAGTCAGGGCCGAGTAAGGGTCAAGGGAAATGGACCTACCAACAGGAGTACGGGCATCGACGGCTATAGCGGCAGCAGTAGAATGACCACTCACGGTCGAGAACGGACTCAAAGTATTTGCTCATTACGCCTGCCACCAGACCGTTACTACCGCACGTTGAAGTCCTGCAGACAGAAATGACATCAGAATGAAATCAAATGCAAATCGACAGGCAGTAATACAGGCGAATCGTTTAATAGGATTTGGTCTCATTGCAACTGTTGAATACAGATCATTAAAACAAATGTTAATTTATACTGCAATGATCGACACAGAGGCAAGCTTCATTAAAAAGTACTCATCATATCCCCTCCCGTCCTCTCTACATTCTCCTTCCCTCCCCCCTCTTCTCTCTTCCCCCCTCTGCTTCTCCATCCTCCCCTTCACTCCTCTCCCACCATTTCTCTCTTATATTCTTGTGTGATTTGATGTGAACAGCAGTACTGGCAGGGTCATCACGACTTACCAGTTGCACCAACGTCAACCCTGAACACACTGATCTGTCGACATTCAGTCAAGACAACACTAGCTCTGTCGTAACTTACACGGCACAGGGGCGTGCCGAGTACTCGGGCTAAACGAGTTCCATTACGGATATGAGAAATTTGCTGGATGGGAATGTGATAGGATTATTTAATGTAATTAACCGATCTGATAAAGTTACTGAAAAAACAACAACTGTTGTAATGTCACTCACACAGCGTGGAATGCTAATTTGGATTATTCTGCTGTCTGTAAATACACTGGTGGGGGCGGTCGCTGAGCGTCCTGCTAAGACTTGAATTCTCAAGAGATGCTCTCCCATAAAACAAACGCACGCGTAACGGCTCCTGCAATCACTTACAACAGTTCGTTCCTCGTTAATAAACTGTCTCCATTTCTTTCTCCAGATACATTTTGTGTTAATCGGAATCATTATATATCTAGCCACGAAGCTAATTAAATGTTCCATTGAATTCGCCCAGGAGATATTATTTGTCACTGGGTTTCATTATAGCATTGTTTATACATCTTAGAACATAGTTATCTGTCTGTGTTTTTAAAGGGAAATTACACCGAAAGTGTGAACACATTTACAGTATTAGCAGTGAATAATACACATTCTTGTGAAAGGCTACCAATTATTTTCTTACCCGCAAACAGGTGGCTGAAGCTACTCTTGACTCCCCAGACAGACATGCTTCAATGCATAACACATGAAGTCGAGCATTCACTAGTAAGTCAACTGTCTTATTTCGCCGTAATATGGTTTCTGCAGTGTTTGACTGTTTAGTTGACAGGTTGCATTGCGTCTACTTGTTTTGGTACACTGTGAGCTAATTAAGCCATCTCGTTAACTATTTTGTTACTAATCCCTGACATGCTTTCCCAACAACATATTTTTTGAATATTTATATCGATTCTACGTATGTTGTTGTTTAGGCTAGATGTTCGAAGTGAAACGTTTTGACCCTCTTGAAATCACATTTATATTTGATTAGGAATACGGAGTATCACAGCAACACTAAACTTTGAATGAATTACATACAAAATGGCTCCTGATAAGTGGCCATGGGCAGTGCCGTTACCAGGAATCCTGGGCCCCCTCACTTACTGACGTTTGACATTATGATCCCTGGGCCCCGGGCCCCCCAAGCCATGGGTCTTGTGAATCACATCCGCCTTTCCCCCTGTTTGCATTGGCCATGGCTATGGGTGAAATTTGAGAAAAATAAATGTTAATATAAAAATGTATTATGATTTGGGGGGATGTTAACCATTTCCTTACACCACAAGAAAACAAATAAATAGTGTTCACGCTGTATTTTTGCCGTTATATCCTGCTTGTAGTAAAAAATGACCACTATGGTGCTTATGGGGGTTGACATGTATGTTTCCATGGTAATAGACAAACCTAAGTGAAACAAAAGTGGAAGTATTAGTATTCACATGGCGTTCAGTGGACTCAAAGGTCCAAGGAATGTTCACTATGAAACACTAAGCCTTGAGTCCCTATTAGGAGAGGAATAATCCCATCGCCCCGCCACAAACAAAATACAAAAAGGTTAACTACAAAATAAAGTGTGTATAGCTTTCTTTCACTGAGTAAACTCTCCCAATAAGAAGTGGGGTTTGGACTGCAATATAAGTTTTTCTGAAGTTTGGCGGAAGGCTTTCTAAAAAAAACATGAAATTCCTGGAATCAGGAGGTAACAAACAACCGTTGTGTTGCCAGTGTTATGCTCAACCAAACAAATTACACCAGAACATCTCTCAGTCTGGCATTGACTGGACCTAACACGCCACAACATCTCCTCTTGGGCAATTCCTTGGCCGAGCCTAGCATGCTAAAACATAATCTTTGGGCTATGTCCTGACCTTGAATAAAAATGAACTCCACTATATGCTGTGGGATTTAAACTGGAGAAGATGTTTAGGCTATCACAAGACCGTAAGAACACATTTCTCCCTCAGACCAAGAGTTTCAATGAAACCAGATTCAACCAGCTAAAAGAACAAAAATAAATAGGGAAAGCAGCCTTCTCACTAGACAGGGAATATTTTGGCGACCAGTCAAGGCCAGTCGAGGTCTGAACTCCTCTGCGTGTGCGACGGACTGGGAGGGACTGGCAGGAGCACAAAGGAACTCTGCTGCCATTACAAGAGGATTTCACAGCGGATCAGAGGGATCCACGCTGAGCCCAATTAACCTGAGGGAAAGCTCAGTGCTAGCTGCTGAGGTACAACTTTGGGGGCCCATGGGACTGTGCATGTCAGGTGCCTCTGTGTACGCTTTAGTCCCAGGGACTGAGAGTCCACATTTGCCTGGTTTCTGATAAGAAGCCTCCCTTTCTTGACCAGATTGTAACTTTGTCTGATGGTCTGAAGGGACAGATGAAACTAACTGACCAGAACTGATCAGATTGATCAAATGTAAATGTCTGTTTAACCTTTTCCTGAAGGTTCAGTGCATGCATGGGTCCGGTTCTGCCGAGAACATACACAGGGCAGGCAGTTTGTGATCACCATGCCCTGAAAGGTGCACATTCAAGACCATACACATTAAAATGCAAAAACAGAAAGGGTTTCCTCGTTAATTTAAACTATTTGTCTCTTCAGAAATGTTCCGTTACTTTATTTTACATTTATTCAAACAAGTTTTTTTTTGTAGCTGAGCCCTGGATTACAACAATTAAGATACAAAAAAGGTAAACATACACACTAAGAAAAACTTTCACAGTTGACAATACCAAGATCATTCAAAAGTTAAATTCAAAATCAACTTGAATGTCATTAAAGAACATGGCAAGTCTTCAGATGGGTCAAAATGATGTTGCATGGATTTCACCTATGAAGCTTTCATAATTTAATATTTAATCATTATAATCAATAATCATTAATACTAATAATTATCAAATATGAAGTGATTGCCTGCTGTGGTGTGTTTGTCTTACAGTACAAATACTAGGAGTGTGGTGCGATTAGCGGGTTTCGTTACGAGAATACCAGGGACTGTTCAAGAACATGATAAATACATGCTCAGAAGTTTCCATAAACTCTGGATCCTTTGGGTAAAAATTCAGACAATGCCTGCATACAAATATGTTCTAAAACTGCAGATGCATGCTGATCGTGTCTGTTAATCATTTCATTTGTATCTGACACTTTTGACACGTCATTTGTCATTGTTTCTTAGTATGAATAACAGTTTTAAAAGGTTTATGTGACACACTGACATAATTTCAGAGTGCTACACTTTATTAGATTCTGTGGTTTTTTAACAGGAGGACTGAGCTGGCTATGGTGTCAAAAAGCTCTGCCAAACATCTAAATATTTCTGAAGTCACAGGAAATAGCTCCAGCACTGGGATCATAAAATAAGCAAAGGAAATGGAAGACGACAGACCGGAGACTGCCAGAAGAGTAAAGACTGCTAGAAAACCCAGACAGAAAAAAAAGACCCAGTAACCAGATCAAACCTCTTCAAAATGTCCAACGGAAAATAAAAACATTCCAGTTTGGAACAAGTTTTGTAAGAAAACTTTAAATGGGTCTTTCATTATTATTTTTTTTGGCAATGTCAACTTAATGATGAGCAAGAGTGGCTGAACAGTTCTTTCTCAGCACTAATTGAGTCTGAGAAAGCGATGTTGTACTGAATTGAGGACAAGACAAGATTCGGAACACAGCCCCTGTTTAGATGTGGGAAATGGCTCCTGACATCCCCGTGTTTATGACTGCACGCTCAGCCCATTGTCTGGGGAAATAAGAGCGGCGTGGCAATAATTGGTACAGTTTTACTATGTGGAATAATACCACAGAATACACAATGTTCCATGCAGGCCCCGCTTGCTGGGAACCAATCATCTTGTTTGCGCTCCACTCCCCCTCAGAATGACCGTACACATCCTCTGTCTGAGCTAATTCGGTGTTACGACCGCTTTCCCAGCGTTGCGCCGGGGGTTCTCCGGCCGATAGCGCCGACTTCCCGCGGAGCCGAGTAAACAACGGCAGTGTCTTGTGGGAAGGTGTTTACTAGGTTTGAAAAGTGGGCATTCTGATAAGTGGATAGGCTTGGGCCCCGGTTGAGTGGCGGTCGGCCGCAGCCAATGGCCAGTGAGGCCTGGAGAGCAGACGGAAACGGCGACGTGTGTAAATGTACCAACACACCGGCAGCCAATGTCTGAAGGAAGAACAACCGCTTTTTCTGTCTGTACCAGATCGACGTCTCACCGCTAAGCTACATTCATACCATGTTCTCTTTAAGTAATATCAGCTTTCGGCTGCTTTTCGACTGGTGCGAAGGCATGATATCTGCAGCTGGGTGTATCCTACAATTGTTTTCTCCCAGAAGTATTTGCATGAACAGACACGGTGCTTTGGAGGAACTTTAACATTCAGGTGCCTCGCTGCCACACCCTGTTCCACACATCACTCCACCATGTTCTTCTGTCTGTTTGTAGATCCGCCCCCAGCTCTGTATAACAAATGAGCTGTGAGGAAGCAACACACACACACACACACACACACCCACATACATACAAACACACAAACACATACAAAGCAAGTGGCAGATGTGTGGCACAGAACGCAACCAGCACTGCAGCGCCGGTGATCTGGTTGTTAAGGCAACAGCAGTGACGACCCACTCCTGCCAGTGCCAGTGAGGGCCTGTGTTGTGTGCTAACACTGCGGAGTGTCGCGCGGGCCGCGTGCAGGGAGCCGCTACGTCGGTTCGTAGCGGTCAGAATCAAGGTGGGGCAGGGCCAGCGGCCTCCAGGCACACAGCTCAATGTCCTTCAGATTCATGGCTTCGGCGTCTGAGCGCTGCGCCTTCTCACTGTCTTCCCTACACTGCTCTGCCATTACACCTCACAAGGGGTAGTTTGGGATTTTGGCAGTGAAGCCATTTGTCTGATTTCCCAGTGTCAGCTTAATTTGTGGACAAAATGTACGTCTCTCTGTACAGTGTGGAAGAAGTGTTTACCGCTAGCTAGCTTAGCAGAAAAGGCTTGTGTTTACAGGGACAGACAGGCTAATGTGTGACGTGTCATCCAGTCATGGTTATAAGATGTTCCCCTCGCTGTGTAGAGAAGGGGGGGTCGTAATGGTCCCTCGTCCTTTGAGGACTAGAGGCACAAACCATTTCTTAAGATGCATTTTTCATTACTCCAAGTGAGTTCAGGGCGGATTCAACATTTTCGCCATAAACACAGCAGTAAATCATGGTGAGTTTAATTGAATGTCCCTGTGAGAGGGCGTGTTTGGCACTGAGCGAGCGGATGACATGACCTCGTCCCCAGGCTGAAGTGTGTACACGTCTGTGTACACGTGGGGTCCACAACACGGGTACTAAAACCTGATATAATGGTCCCTACAAGGTTTTTTGGGCCGGTCCACTCTTGGGAAAATGTGATTTCCAGAGTTTTTCAGATTTTTGTGATAATTTTTAGGAGTTAGGTTTAGGGAAGAACTTAATTTGGCATAGTTTAAGAATGTTATTCTAGTTTTAGGTATTAACGGTTAGAGTTAGGCATTATGTTTAGGTTGTGTTTAGATAGGTCAAAGGTTAGGGCCAGGGAGTAAGGAAAGTGTCATTTTGGGTCAGTGTTAAGTGACTGATCCCCATCATGATAGAAAGACACATTTTTGGGTGTTATCCATGTTGTTCCTGAATTCCCTACAACGATAGGAGAACCGGACAGTTCAGTCCTAACAAGGATTTTTAATGATTCCCCGGGAGGAAAAAATACTATTTCTGTATTAGCTTTAGGGGAAAACTTACAATTACAACTTACGACTTTTAGGTTTAGGTGTTACAGATTACGTTAAGTGTTAGGTATTAGGGCTGGGAAAAATGAAGACACAAAGGTTACGTTTTTGAAGTTGCAGGTAGGGTGAGGTTTAGTGTTAGGTGTTAGGGTGAGGTAGAGGGTTAGGTGTTAGGGTGAGGTAAAGGGTTAGGTGTTAAGGTGAGGTAAAGGGTTTGGTGTTAGGGTGAGGTTTAGTGTTAGGTGTTAGGGTGAGGTAGAGAGTTAGGTGTTAGGGTGAGGAAAAGGATTAGGTGTTAGGGTGAGGTAAAGTGTTAGGTGTTAGGGTGAGGTAGAGGGTTAGGTGTTAGGGGTAGAGGGTTAGGTGTTAGGGTGAGGTAAAGTGTTAGGTGTTAGGGTGAGGTAAAGTGTTAGGTGTTAGTGTAAGGTAAAGTGTTAGGTGTTAGGGTGAGGTAAAGGGTTAGGTGTTAGGGTGAGGTAAAGGGCTAGGTGTTATGGTGAGGTAAAGGGTTTGGTGTTAGGGAAAATGTAGGAATGTTTGATTATTGAGGTAAGCTAAAGGTTAGGGCTAGGGAACATGGCATTTTAGTTTTTGCAACCCCACAAGGTTAGTAATAATGGACTGTGTGTGTGTGTGTGTGTGTGTGTGTGTGTGTGTATGTTTGCACGCGTGCTTTTGTGTTCTGCCTCCCCTTAGGCCACATCTGTCTCCATGTCCCATTGCTGTACTTAGTATAAGTGTTTAAACAATTCCATATTTTCTGAGTCATCGTCACGCATGACATCACACTGCATATGTGCCACAACGTTCAAATTAACATAAACCTTTAGTTTCTGCATATGTGCCACAACGTTCAAATTAACATAAACCTTTAGTTTCTGCATATGTGCCACAACGTTCAAATTGACAAAGCACTTTACACTGCATATTAAAAATCAAGTTCCAGTTAACTGTACCTTCCGGGTTCCTTTCACACAGGGCCTTCAGATGGCAAGAATCAGCACAATGGAGACACTTTAGCCCGATAAACTATCCTGGTTCTTAAATCCTAAGACCTCCCGTTGACAGAGTGAAACAAACAGTGGAAACACATGCTAAATATGATTTGTCCTAGTCTGACCCTCCTCACACACTTGGTTAACTGGTTCCAGCCTGGTTGGAGATGCTGCCCGCCTTGTTTTCAGCACATTGGACATCAGAACATCAGAATGTAAAGGATTGGAAAATAGAATGCAGGCATCCACAGTGTTATAAACAGCCCCGTATCCCAGGACCAAAGAAAGACACGGCAGGGTCCAGAGACAGACAGGGCAGGAGCAGAGAGACATGGCAGGGTCCAGAGACAGACAGGGCAGGAGCAGAGAGACATGTCAGGGTCCAGAGACAGACAGGGCAGGAGCAGAGAGAGACATGTCAGGGTCCAGAGACAGTCAGGGCAGGGTCCAGAGACAGACAGGGCAGGAGCAGAGAGACATGGCAGGGTCCAGAGACAGACAGGGCAGGAGCAGAGAGACATGGCAGGGTCAAAGTGGGTGCAGAGTCAAAGAGACAGAGGACAGAGTCAAAGAGAGAGACAAGACACTGTCAAAGAGAGAAACATGGCAGGTTCACACAAAGACAGGACAGAGTCAAAGAAAGAGAGACAGGACAGAGTCAAAGAAAGAGAGGCAGGACAGAGTCATAGAGAGAGAGGCAGGACAGAGTCAGTGTGAGAAACATGGCAGGTTAACACAAAGACAGGACAGAGTCAAAGAAAGAGAGGCAGGACAGAGTCAGAGAAAGAGAGGCAGGACAGTGCCAGAGAGACAAAGGACCCAGGGACCTACCATTCCATGCCTGCACGGTTAGTGTCATCCCACCAGCACTCTGAAGGATGGCCCAATGTGGTAGGGGTTGGCTGGCACTCGAAGGCCCAGAGGCGATCCGAGCCCTCCTTCTCGCTGAAGACACTCTGCAGGGCCACCAGCACCTCTCCATGGGGGCACTGGAAGTTGAACCCCTGGCGGAAGGAGTGGATCCACGGCACCGAGCGGTCGATGTGGCTCTCCATGCGGTTGTCGTACTCCTGTCCGGCCACAGTGGCCACGACGGCCAGAGCCCACAACAAGAGAACTGGTCCTGGAGTCATCATGCCTGGGAGAGAAGCTGGAGAGTCCGACTGTGAACCAGCTCGATCCCGGTACTACAGGGTCGGAGTCGCCGAGCTGAACAAACCCAGAGAGAGAGAGAGAGTGAGAGCAGCTCTGCTCCTCGTTACTCCAACACAGATGTCTGGCTTTCAGATCGTTGACTAACCATATGTTTCAAATCCACATCCAGAACTGATGTGTAATTTGCAGGTCTGAGGAGTCCAGTCGCACTGGGATATGTTAAGGTCGGCTTTTAGAAAGACTCCCCAGTTTCCTCAGAGCAGAGAAGTGGTGCACCTTAAGAAACAGGCAGCTGTTTGGAAATGATTCCAGATCACAATGTAAAGTGATGCATCATTCTGTATGCTGTCCAAATATTAATGTTTGGACTTAACCGCATCTGTGGAAGGCAAATTTATGAGCACAGATGGTTTGTCATGACCGGGGTCAATTCCAAATGTTTTTGCCATTGCACTCACTGGATCCCTTAGTTTGGGGTTTGTTTAAACGTTTTCTCTGAGTTAATGTGGTCAACAGAGTCTGGATTGGAGAGACATGAAGAATGACAGCGAAAATTACGTTTGAATCTCCACAGCCGTCCTTGAGAGCATCAGAGAATGAGTGTGGGGAGTGAGAGAAAGAGAGGGGGTGAGACAGAAAGAAAGAGTTATAGACAGAGGAACGTGCAGGTGTCAGACAGACTAGAGATGACAACGTTAAATGAGATGTTCTGATGCTAAAATTGCACTCAATCTGATAAAGTGTGTCATTGTAGTGTACTAAACAGGGAACAGGGTGTCATATCGCTACACTTCCCTGCAGGCAGTAGTATTGGTCACAGGCATTAGTATGTTCCGTATTAAAGCCATAATGTGCAGAATAATTACCTGTGAAGCTTAACCCTTCAGCAGTTGGCCTTTACATTCAAACATTAACTGATCTTATCAATGATTGGATGATGAACTTTGTACCAGCATAGCAACCTGACATGTCAGCTAACCATTGGACACGCTGGTAGTCGGCAGTGCATCGGGTTAGCAATGAATGTTTCAACATTTCAATTAGACGGCAAGTAGAGTGTGGATTGAATATTACTTAAGGAAGTGGCACTTTGTTCCCTGACCACAGAATAGTACAAGACAAGGGTTGTGCAAGAGGCCTCAAAGATCTTTATCAAACGTGTGGGTGTTTGTGTGTGCATGTGTGTGTGTGGTGTGTGTGTGTGTGTGTGTGTGTGTGTGTGTGTGTTTAATACTAGCCACTGGTCTTTTATTTGGAGGAAGTTACAGAGGGTGAAAGGCCATCTTTATTCTTTCCTTCACAATCCAATATCTGGGTAGATCTAACCTGACGACAGGTTTTCTTGAACCTGTTTAGGCAGCTCAACAAAACAAATACTGCTCATACTGTTCAAACGACCTCAGCTTACATAGAACTTGACCGCTTCTTTATCTTGACTAGATCAGTGTCTGTCAGGCATTTGTAGCAAAATAGTTCTTAATTATTAATTAACCATGAAGCTATGTTTAGACCAAGGTCATTCAAATCTTCCCAGTCAACCCTCTTCCCTTCACACGGTCAACGTCTGCCTGCTTGGAGCCCCAGCGGAAGATTGGCAGTGAAGAAAGATCAGGCGTGTCACATGGATCAGAAGAGGATGGTGTCGACATGTTTTTGTGTAGGACGTGTTAAAATATATGTTTGTGTGTGTGTGTGTGTGTGTGTGTGTGTGTGTGTGTGTGCTGATGTTTGTGTGTTGCAATGTATATACAAATGTGAGCATGTGGGCAATAATGCTAAGCTCATTGTCCGAGACGAGGATTTCCGTATAACTGTCACTGTTTCCCCAGGTGAAAAAGAAAAGCGCATAGTGAGCCTTTCCCCTTTCTACAGTTTAATTTTGCCTGCTGCCAGGCTTTCGTTGGACAGAAAATACATGTATTGCATTTATCTGTCAGAGTGATTTACAGCCATAGATCATGTGATACACACAGCCCTGAAGTCGTGATGCTCCATGACCGACATTCTAAGCAAATGTGAGCAGAGGCAGCACTGATGACAGACAATGCATGTCAGCTCAATAGGAAATTGCTTCAACATTCTGATTGGGCAATCGGTAACACTTTAAAAAGACTCCAGCTGTTTGATCTGATGGAAAGTTAAAGGAGAATTTCCCCGTTTTTCATCCTGACCTTACATCAGCCAAAAACAAAACTTGTCTCTGCTTCATTTAAACAAGCACAAAATTATTTATCCTGCATATTTTTGTCACTGCTAGCAAACAAATCAATGAAAGTAATTATGATGTGTTAGCATGTTTGTTTTTGAGCTGCCAAATCACATTTAAGCAACATCAAACAGTTGATATTTACATGCTCCCAAGTCCTGATCGCTTCCAGAGACATTATGCTAACGGCAACATAGTCAGCTTGTAATGTCTGTTTGACCCATCGATATCCTATTTAGGGTGAGAAACCATTTTAGAATCAATATGAAAAAGAGTGGAATCGTCCTTTAAATGACATCGTGAACAGGGTCTATAAATAAATAAAGGGACATGTCCAGGAATAGCACCTGAGTCACGGCTGGAGGATCCCACTCAACTCAAATCGCTGCATAACACCCCTGATACATATTTATAGAAAAGTTCTATTTTAAAGCATCTTCAAGATATTAAGAGAGCAACAATGTCCGAATACTTTGGAGACACAAAACTCAATGACTAGGTTTGATTTTTCCATTTCAACCACGTTTCTTGATCTCACCACGATATGGCAGCACCCGAAGCTATTTTAGACATTGCTTGTGATAGTTCACTCCGCATTTCCCACCTAAAATGAGAGACGTGACATAGCCCAAGAGATGTGTCATAGCCCGAGATAATTAAAATAGCCCAAGAGATGTGTCATAGCCTGAGAGGCGTGACATAGCCCAAGAGATGTGTCATAGCCCGAGAGACGTAAAATAGCCCAAGAGATGTGACATAGCCCAAGAGATGTGTCATAGCCCGAGAGACGTAAAATAGCCCAAGAGGTGCGACATAGCCCAAGAGATGTGTCATAGCCCGAGAGAAGTAAAATAGCCCAATAGATGTGACATAGCCTGAGAGGCGTGTCATAGCCCAAGGGTTGTGTCATAGCCCGAGAGATGTGACATAGCCCGAGAGACGTGACATTGTCTGAGAGACGTGAAATGGTCTACAGCTACTATTCACAACCATCCCACATAAGAAAGGGCACCCAATTATTGCAAGACACGCTGAAATATAACAGGGTTGACCCAAATGGTGCTGTTTTAAGCACTCTCCTTTTCATGCATCCCAATGTGCCCTGGTAGAATTGCACCTAATTTGAAAGAAAGAGACATTTGGGAGGCAAACCTGGGTTCCAGAGAGCACATCTGTATCTCATTGTGGCCCAGGCCTTCCAGCCTTTGGTCAGATAATGACATCTATGTGTGTCTGTGTATGAGTTTTGCGATCCGACCCCTCGGGGTCACTCCCCTGAACCAACATGGCCCCTGGAAGGGCTTCAGCAGGCGTTTGGTAGGGTGAGATGTGTACACTCGAGTCCCTGTGAACCTCCCAGATGGCAGCTTATCCCCTGCAGAGTGCACTCCTTTGGACTACAGATTGTGGGTCCTGTACTGGAATAGGGTGCAATTTTGGGACAAATACAGTGTTTTCAGAAGGACCCTCCCGGCTACAGTTGACGAGAAGATCCTCTAACGTGAACTGGGTGATACACTGATAGGCAGCTCTGTTTGGTGTAAGCAGAACTTTCAACCTGCTTCTTTATCACAACACATTATTACAGTGTGAACTATAAAAAGATTTGAGCTGCCACCAGGGTTATTACAGCAAACTAGACTGAAAGTGATATGAAAGAAATTGATACGTCTTGGTCTCTTCGCTAACACAGACATGGCATACATTTCCAGTGCCTCAGGTCTGTAATCAAAAGGAATATGTACAGCTTCTACCCACAAGGCGTAAGCCTGTTAAACAACACCACCAAAATATTATCAGAAGGCTGTTTGCTGTTGTCCCCCTTCATAAATGTATTTACATTTTTGGAATTGTATGCTTTATTGGAAAAGACATGCACAGACATAACATGTACACACATAACATGTACAGACAGTGGCGTCATTAGGCCTGGGTTTCCGAGGCTTTAGATCTTGTATGAATAACCCCGGATCTCAAATGCACCAAAATAATAATAATAATAGAGCCTGATCTATTCATCTATAATTCCGATCGAGCATTATGATAATGTTTGCGTATAGGTCACTAGCATGTGCTTCGAAAAAGTATTGTAGCATTCAAACCCCTGTACATTCTCGGTTGACAACAGCGCTGTGGTCCGTAAATAGCGGTTTGGTTCTGTCCCAGGTGGCCAGATGAGTTTTGTATTGCGATCAGTGGGCCATTAGCAGCTAGATAAAGGCCCATTCACAGAACTGGCTGTCCGACCCACAGCCATGCTCCCCTCAAGGTTCCCTCTGGCCTAGTTTGGCACAGTAGAGCTACTCAACCTGATTTTTATCTTTCCAGAGTTGCAAACAGAAAGAACCTCCCAAATGTACAGTGGTGAAACACTATCTGGACATTTGGGTGACAACACCCTTTGTAATGTTCTGACCTTGCAGATACACGACACAAGTTCCCAAGTTCCTTAGCAGTAGTATAAAACGTTCCATATTATCTACAAAATGTGTCTGACCATGCACTTGTCCTGAGTTTGCTAGTGAAACATTTGACCACTTAAGCTTTCCTCCTACCAAGTCTGGTAATTTTCAATAACTTATGTCTAAAAAACACTTTTATATACTTTTTTAAGTTACAGCAGGTGCATTAGTCTTGAGACAGCCAAGTCAGACCACCAGATAACCTCGTAATTGCAGTTCACTTCAATGAGGTAGTTATCAAAGTCAGACAAATATCAAGCTAGTTCCGCATTTGAGGTTCTAGAACGGAGAATCACTTTGACTCTAACAAGGTGGAATGACCATGAGACCAGAGGTGGTTGGACAGTGAGCTACGGTTTTGATTATTGTTTGAATTCTTGTAGTGGATGAATGTGTGCAGAGCTTTCTGGACATGGCTATCTGGACAGGTTGATCTTGTTCAGTGAAACCTGGACATTTTTGAGAATTCCATGTAAATTTAGTCAATAGACTATTAAAGTTTTATACAGTAGGCAATAGACTATTATAGTTATATAGTGGGCAATAGACAATTATAGTTTTAGACATTAGGCAATAGACTATTATAGTTATATAGTGGGCAATAGACAATTATAGTTTTAGACATTAGGCAATAGACTATTGTAGTTTTAGACAGTAAACAAAACACTATTATAGTTATATACTAGGCAATAGACTAGTATAGTTATATAGTAGGCAATAGACGATTATAGTTATATAGTAGGCAATGTGCAATTAGGGTTTTAGACAGTAGGCAATAGACTATTGTAGTTTTAGACCGTAAGCAATACACTATTATAGTTATATAGAAGGCAATAGACTATTGTAGTTTAATTAAACATTAAGCTTTTCTTACATGATGTGGCTTAAATGGACAGACACAGAAGCTGTGTCTGAATAGCTTGTAAGGTAAGGTGCTGTCCAAGAATGAGCAGAGCCTGGAGAGGACCATGTTTCACAGTGTTAACCCCAGAGTGTGGAGAGGACCATGGCTCACAGTGTTAACCCCAGAGTGTGGAGAGGACCATGTTTCACAGTGTTAACCCCAGAGTGTGGAGAGGACCATGTTTCACAGTGTTAACCCCAGAGTGTGGAGAGGACCATGGTTCACAGTGTTAACCCCAGAGTGTGGAGAGGACCATGGTTCACAGTGTTAACCCCAGAGTGTGGAGAGGACCATGGTTCACAGTGTTAACCCCAGAGTGTGGAGAGGACCATGGCTCACAGTGTTAACCCCAGAGTGTGGAGAGGACCATGGTTCACAGTGTTAAAAGCAGCAGATCAGTGTAGGAGGATGAGAACAGAGAGAGACTTAGCTTGGGCAATTGGATTTCAGGCTTCAAGAAGAGTCTCTTTGAAAGCCGAGGAGTTTTTCAGTTGAGTGGCTCTCCTTGAAGCCTGACTAAAAATCCATTTTTTTATTTAACCCGGCCATTAACCCTGTCTAATGTATTATTGATGAGAGAAAACCTTTTTGCCTTTATCACCATGGCCACTCTGATCTCCCAAATAGATAATTTAAGTTTTCCTGATTGTAAACTAAGCCACTTGGAAATTGAAAATAGTTTCCTTCATAATGAACTCGTATTAAACCGGGAGGGCGGGGGGATTTTACCAGGGAGTCCTGTCCAAGACCGCAGTCAATACATTACAGAATTTAAACATACAAACAAACAAACAACAATAGGACCGCAACATCATCGAGGCCAAAGAAATCATTTTCATTCAGTCACATGCAATGTATTCTTACGTCAACTTTTACGTTCATTTACTGGAACTAACGTACTACACCGGTGCATAATAGACGACAACACGGGTGCACAAGACCAGCTGGCAGTCTTGCCTAATATTGTAAATGTACAACTGACATTTCATGGGCTAATCTCGAGGGACTTTATTTACGCTGAAACGTCTGTCCTCAGCTCTCAACCCCAGTAAAAAAAACTTTGAAACACACACGGTTGAGGTGACCACTTAGGCTGCGAAGTAGAAGAAACTGAGCATTAGTGGGCGATAGCTACAGGAACCTAGTAGTTAGAGCGTTAGTCCAGTAACTAAAAGGTGGCTGGTCTGAAGTGCTGAGTTGTCAGGTGTAAAACCGAGGAACATAATGTGAAACACAAGTCCAGTTTCAACCCGATCACCTCAATGGGGCATCTGTCTAACAACAGACAACTGCGAGAAGCACGTAAGAGCCCGCACGCCCATGATTTCAGCCGATGGGTAAATATTGTGTCAAAGGTGGTCAGCGACAGACTCTTATCATATAACACACACAATAGAAATCTGGGGGGGGGGGGTGTTATCTCTGTGGAAGAGTCGCCGAGCCTCCAAAAAATATGACCTACATAATGTCTGCCACTCTCAACTGAGTTGCTTATTTTATATCTGTCTTTCCCTGAGCTCTGCTCCGCAAAATCGACACGGTTATTTCTGGTGAAATTCAAAGTAACATCATTGTATGTAATATTAAGGTAATAAAAATGCCACAATCCAACAGAGCACAGAGGCAACCGCACAGCACATGCGGTGAATCTCACAGGTGCAAACGCAGCTTCGTCGTACTAAATCTTTCATGATCATAAGAATGCCAGCCCCATATCAAACCGAGTGTGGCAATGTACTGTAGTTACGTCACCGGGCTAACACCACCGTCTCTGCGGAGTGAAGTCGTAGTGTGGTTGTTGCGTACTGAACCGGGTGCTGTAGGCTGTGGCGCTAATGCCATCGCTAGCTAACCTACTTGTGTCATTGATCACACGTCAGAAAGGACTTTTCGTAATGGCAATTGGCAGCTGTAATGCTTTGTTTGAACGGGTGATATTTCAAACAGTATTGACTAGCTGAAGGACAGCTATTGATCTGTGAAATGGTTTTATTCAGGGCAGGTTGCCTGGACAACGAGTACGCCTAGCTTCACGCCTTGTTAACAATCATTATTTTCCATTAGCAGCAGGTAACATTATGTTGCCCTGATAATGTATTAGTGTAAATCCTCTCTTAGTTAATCGCTCAATCACAATAATTCTACTTAAAGATTTATGCTTTAAAGGGCAGGAAAGTAAAAACGAATAGTTTCTGCTAAAAGAGTGCTAGTTCTGAATTGAATCCCTCATGCAGCAATGCAGATTGACCGCAGGCGGTGGTTTCAAACACGAACGTCCCCAGGCCACAACATTAAATGTATATTGAAATTACCAAAAATATGGCTTCTTTCCTTAGATCTGAAAATATATCTAAGACTCAATCTCAGCCATCCGAGCCAGAGTGTGGACAGATATGTGAAGGATTATTATGGCCATGATTTTGCCTCTATAAACGGCCTTTTGTTTGTGAGGGTAGATTGGTTTTCCCCACATTGCGCTGAGGTGGAATGTACTCCACTAAATCACCTGAATCATTATATTCATTGAAGCGGCAGGGGGGGTTGCTGTGCCTCCACTGAAACATTTCATATAGCTTTCTTTACATACCCAAGAACATCATCAAAACACAATTTCACATTATATTATAGCTGAGTCACTGGCTAAACACTCAGCGAGAGCAGTGAATCTGGGATTGCTGGTTCTGAAGTCAAGGCTTGTAATTCATGATTCAAAAACACGACAATGCATGAAATCCATCCATTATGCAACCCTCAACTAAATCCATGTCCAAGGTTCTCTGACCAAGGGTATATTTACCCCTGAACATCCATCCTGCCTAATAGGGCTTCACTGATCAAATTAAGGGACCGAGCCAAAAGGCCAGTATCCATACCAACCTCTCCGAGACAAATAGCGGGTCCATCCGCCGGCCTGGGGCTCCAGGCCTTGGCCTCATTAGAACAATGCATCAAGGCATAGCGTGGATGGATGAGACAAACTACACCCTAGACCCTACATTGGGCACTACATTTGACCCGATCCTCTCCGTATAGTGCGCTAAACTTGACCCCTGTACACGGGCCGGTCGATGCTCTATAAATGGAATAGGGTGCCGCTTGGCACGTCAGGTGTGGTGGTAGCCAACGCTAAGGAGCCTTGACAGTGGTGGTAATGAAGGGAAAGAGCGGGTCGGGACGGATTATTGCCTTGAGATTAATCATGACCCTCAGAGTGCAATATGAGCGATCCCCCGCGGTTGGTTCATTCCACTCGGCGTATTCCGCGGAAACGCCACGGCACTGCTGACGTCCACCTCCGTGCCCCCGCGACAGAGAATCCAGTGGTGTTTAGCATTAGAACATATAGGCTCTCTCTCAAAGACTGTAATCTAATGGAAGAACCACACTGAGATTACCTGTTGTCCTCTGTGGGAAATTTATGATGCCATTTTAGATCTGTCCTGACCTTCCTGGACGACCTAATAAGACATATTATATTATACTGTAAACTGATTACAAACCTTCTCCTGCTGACATTTTTCATGAAATGAAATTTGTCTTTCCTATATGTGAAATGTATCATTCATCTCTGACCCCCTAAATCAATACTTTGTAAATAATCTTTTATACGTCCATAACACGACCACAATATGGGCCATTAAACAGGACAACTGTTTGTAAGTAGAGGGAAATGACCAACTCTTTTGTCCTGTTTTTATCATAACAATAACCCAGTCACTATGTCTGATGTTTTGCCAGCAGGACAGTGTGTTTAAACTCCGTGTCCATGGGAACAGAAGATATGGACATTCTGCAGCCAACTACACAGTCAAGTTAACTACAGCTGATTGCGAGGGAGAACAGAGAGGCACCTGTCTGTTGACTTTTCACAATGGATTACAACAACCTTGTAACATCCTCTGCCTGACCTTCTCTGCCTCATATCACACCGGTCAATTAACACAGTCATATAAACACAACACACAGACTTTCAGCCAATCAAAGGGTTGGTGGGGAGCAAGCATTGCTCCCCACCAATCGTAGGGCTGAGCCCAGAGTCACCGCCAATCAGATTATTGGTTGTCTGGAAAGCCAGTATTGACCTTGGTTCAACTTGTGTAGTCAGTAGTCTAGCAGTCTGTGAAATTGCAGAACTGGATTTCTGTCAGAGAGTGTCAGGGCACTCCCTTTTATGACCATCGGTGTGTTTGATTTACTAGCTGAAGTTCAGTTATGGCTTTGTTCACATTGTACCAAGGTGAACTGACAAATCAGCGCTCCAGTCTGAGGAGTGATGGAATCCAACATGTATCATTACGCTAAATGAAGAACAAACAAACACTAGACGGGCAGGAAGGTACGACACATAAAAGCCTCATGATTAGTGAGATTAGGAGTCCATTTTCTCCCAATACACCCGACCGCTCTGCTTCTGTGCTCTAAAGGTCAAGTGGGGGAGGGGTGCAGGGCTACGTATACAGTCCCTGGTTTCAAGGCTTGTGTGATGACAACACATAAACTGGTCCCGGGGTCCCCATGTCGTCCCACCCCTGAAGCTTCCGCCCGGCCCAGTCAAACTATCCCCTGTTCTGGCACTCCAGCTGTGAAACCGTCTCCCCTCGAAGGGCAGCGGAGACCCTGAACACTTTGGTTGTTTTTATCTTCCCTCTATCAGTGACTCAGTTGATGGCTACTTCACTGAGTAAAGTGTGCTTACTATTATTGGGATGTGTGTTTGTCCCACCTGGCTGTCTAAAGTGGAACGCACTGACTGGAAGCCCATCTGGGTACGAGCTGAAAAATGACTACATGTAAGTGTGATGCAAACATGAACACACGTAAACGCACACAGGAACACACGTAAACACACACATGAACACGTGAACGCGCACACACAGATAAGAAACATTGTGTCACGATAACACAACTATAAACACAGCGTGTGTGTATGTCCACAGTGACGGGTTCCATGACTGCATGGAAAGCACTATGGATCACGGCTGGGGTCAATTCGAATTGAACACGATCAATTCAGAATGCAATCTGAAACTCCCATTCAATTACAGAAGAAGTCAGTCCTTGTTTTTGGTTGAACTAAACTCTCAACCAACTGTAGACACTATATTTCAGAGTATTCTTTTTTCATTACAATCACTTCCTGAATTATTGATTGCCTTCGTCTACAATGGTCAATGACCCAGCTCTGTGGGAGTGTGTGTTGTGGAACATGACAAGGACCCAGCTCTGTGGGAGTGTGTGTTGTGGAACATGACAAGGACCCAGCTCTGTGGGAGTGTGTGTTGTGGAACATGACAAGGACCCAGCTCTGTGGGAGTGTGTGTTGTGGAACATGACAAGGACCCAGCTCTGTGGGAGTGTGTGTTGTGGAACATGACAAGGACCCAGCTCTGTGGGAGTGTGTGTTGTGGAACAGCACACAACATGGGGTTAGAATCAGCCGGGCAGTTATCGATTTATTTGCGTGACCCCTCTCTGCTGACCCACCCCTCTCAAGCCCCCCTAGGCACTGTGCTCCAGCCAGCCAGCCAGCCTGGCAGACAGCCAGCCAGCCAGCCAGCACGCCGTGCTCCCTATACCGTGTCCCATAGGGCACCCTATTCCCCACCCGAAGCGTTGCTTTTTTCACAAGTCACGCCCTCCATAAGGAGTGCAGGGCCTTTACCCAGCCTGAGTAGAACTGGGTGTCAAGTGACCCAGGTAGCACGCGGCCTCCCGCGGTTTGAATGGCGGAGGGCCGCGGTTTGAATGGCGGAGGGCCGCGGTTTGAATGGCGGAGGGCCGCGGTTTGAATGGCGGAGGGCAGCGGTTAGCGCAGCGGGGACATGCGGAGGACAGATGTTGATGTGTTCAACTCGACCAGGGCTGTTGTCTTAGGCTCCCCGGAGTATGTAGAACGTCAGGGGGTTGAGGCTTATCTGACCGCTGTTTCTATTTCAGACAGCAAGAATGATTTGCCACGAGCAACAAGTTGAAACGAAATCATAACGGGCCTTTTCTGTTTTTATTTCTAAATTCCGAAAAGCAATTCAGGGGAGTATTGAGTACTGCACCAAGATGTAAGATATGACTCCAAAAGCTTTCTCTTCCTCCACTCATCATGGCCTCATTAGATGTCATTAAACTGAGAGCGAAGGGACATCCAGGGACGCACCCATCCCAAATGGAATCCTGTTTCCTGGTATACTGCGATATTTACAAACCAGGGCCAAAAGGGTTTTTGTCAAATAAAGTGCACTTCTTAGCATGCCATTTGGGAAGAATAACATGTGTAGTTACATCATAGTAGTGGAGGCTTTGTTAGCATGAATTAAATTGGGCATGTTAGGAAAGCAAGCCGTGTCCACAGGTTTTCAGCGGGAGGAGAGAAAACGGCAGATGGAGGAACAAAGACATCCCAAACTGCCCAGAGAATAAAGAGAAGCCATCGATAAACTCCTCACAGAAAAGCCTGCAGAGAATATCCATACAAACCAGATCACCCATACACACCATGTATTAGAGCAGCAGTTGATCCAGGACAAAATGGGAATAAAATGACTGGCCCAGTGAGAGTGAAAGACTGTAGCTGGTGTTGTGTTCTGCAGTACAATAGCGGTGTACGTACTCAACAGGTGCTTTGGACCAAACACAACATGGATGCGTGCATTCGCAACGACTGAGTCACACGAACAGCCACACGCAGACAGGAGGACAGCATGTGCTAATGGCGATGTTCGGCGTGTGATCACTCGCCGGAGAGGTTAACAAGGACTGACCGGGACCAGAGAGGTACAACAGGTTCGGTTCCTGCTCTGACCTTGACCGGGGTCAAGGTCCGAGCAGGAACCGTCAAATCAGGAAGTGTTGTTTTTAACGAGTTTTTGCTTTAGCCCTGATCTAGAAGTGTCCAGACAATGCTAACGGCAATATGCTACGCCTATGTATTCATGATGCGCTGTCATAGAATGTGTATGTACACACTATTGGGAATGTAGAAGCCTTAGAGAAGGACGTACAGACAGTCAGTCAGACAGTTAGTCAGAAAGACAGTCAGTCCTCTCCAGGAACCATGTTTCCAGTCAGAGTCAGATGGCAGGTTCTCTAGACCCTCAGAGCTGTCAGGCCGGCGCACTTTATTTGGGACAGTGTTGCATACCAGAGAGTTAGCTCTATGTAAATATAGCACAGAGATGGGGAATACCGTGAACCACCGCCAGGCCAACAGGCCCGGGCCAAAAGAACCACTGTCAGAATAGGCCCAAACCAGAAGAACCACCATCAGAACAAGAGGTCCTGGCCAAAAGAACCACCGTAAAAACAACAGGACCAGGTCAAAAGAACCACCTTCAGAACAACAGGCCCAGGTCAAAAGAACCACCTTCAGGACAACAGGCCCAGGGCACAAGAACGACCGTCAGAAGAACAGGCCCAGGTCACAAGAACCACTATCAGAACAACAGGCCCAGGTCTTGTACACGTTCACAAGTAAAACTATATTGTAATTTAAATGTATATAGACTATATGGCCTGGAAAAGAACTGTGAAGTATGAAGGTAATGGAGAGTACCATTTAGTACATTCCCATGGGATTATCTAGTTTCCCATAATTTCAGAATGATATTTCATAACATACAATGTGCTTGCTTACAACAGGTCCAGAAGTGATTAGCACACACTAGCAATGTGTTAGTTTAGACGCACAGTAGCCATATTCAACATCAGTAACAAGATGAGTGTTTCCTGTGAACAGAGTGGCCAAACACATTCGTTACCTTCTTCAGTGGAATCAATAGAAATTCGCCGGCCAGTCTAGATATCTCTGAATTTAACTACCCCTCCGACCTCCCGGGCCACAGAACGCTTTCAGCCGAGAGGAACAGAGGTTTGCCGGCGACACAGATCCGGGTCGGTAGAGTAATGGCAATCCTCAGACGCTAATCTGTACTACAGAGATAACACTGTCATGTTGATCCATGCTACCAACGGTACACCATTCAAACTGGGCCGCGTTGATGCGTGGTAACCAATCACGTCACACCGCACCCAGTTGACTGTCTGAGGGGAATAGAGTATTATACGGCCCACGCAGCCCCTGTTGTCTTCCCTCAAAGCAGTCTGCCGGGGTGGGGGGGGGGCGGGGTTCAGTGGTTCTGGCAGAGAACTGGGTAAGCGACAACAACAGGGCAGTTACTCCCCTCACTAAGAATAGTTCAACTTTTAACGCCCCGCAAAGCTCCCTCTGTGTCCCCAATGACGCCCTACATCCCTCCGTGATCCGGTACACTCCACGAGGACCCTGCAGTGTTTCAGGAGGCAATACGCCATTGAGGGACGAGGGGTCCGTTTGGGCGGGTTGTGGGACTGTTTTGAACAGAGCCGAGTGTGTTTACTCTGGGCAGGTCGGGGGGGGGGGCGGGGTCTGTCTCCCGTTCTGTGCGACCATGTCGTCTTTCCGCATCACCGCACCGGTATGCTATTGTTGCCGAGCATCGGGCTCGTCCCGAACGGCACCCTGTCTGCGCTGCTAACCGGATCCCTGGGAATCTGGCCAGAAGCGACGCGCTGCGTAGGGAGCTGTTGCCGTTGGGGACGCGTCCAGATAAAAATTCTGCACGCAAAATTCCATCAGCAACCCGTCATGGAATGCAAACCCCCGAACCCCCGCCCCGACCCAGTAGTGCAGGCTGCGCCCCAGACGGCACCCTGTCCCGTGTGGAGGGCACTCCCGTCCGACCAGGTCCCCGGGTGGAAATGTCCGGCCCTAAACGGGGAACAGGGTGCGGTTTGGGACATACGTCTGGTCAACATGGCAACCCCTTGATCTGTGTAAACAGTGAGCCGTCCTTATCACCTCACGGTCAATAGCGTGTCTATGGGACGGCCACTACGGAGTACATTACGCTGCGGAAGAGTAAACGCCAAGGAAAGGCTGGACAAGAAAAAAAAGATCAACAACCGATGTTGCAATCCATGTGATGTGTGAACAGAACCGGTGCCACGGGCCCTCGGTGTGAGGTTTTAATAGCAGCTAGAAGGTAGCCAACACAGGAATCACCTGATATGGACCCTCCGATTAGTGAGGCTCTTAGACACAGGCCATCTGGACGACTCGCCAGGAGACTCCTGCTGGTTTGACTGACCTCCTAGGGCTCATTGCTATGTGAGCAGTGTCTCAGTGCAGGTCATTTATGAGTCACCAGTCAGTCACTAACACAGCCGATAATAATGGTTTACACATATCAACTCATCTCCAGGATTAGTGTGGCCTTGGAAGTGGAAAAAAATGCCCTTTTGATAACCCCAAGTCCTCAGTATTTCCCTATCCATGTGGATTGACCAGGAACAACTGTAATGAGCCCGGGATTTTTGTGATCTAAGCAAAATAACTTTCCACAGAGTTAACTAAGTTAATTTAGCATATTACTATATTATGACACCTGATGGTTTTCTTTCTCTAACATTCAATCGTAGGGGCTAAGGGCAGGCGGGGCCTATAGCTATGCATAGCTTTTTCCAGAATGAACCTAGAACAAAGTACCAAAGTACAAGGTTAACTCCTGAGAAATATACTCACATTTAACATATGATGCCAAAATAGTGCTCCTAGAATGGCCATGCAATGTTGCGGAGCTAATGACATATAATTTGGATTCTATTTTGGTTTAGCATTCTACAATTTTAATTTACCATTTCGTATTGAACCGCCTTGGGCCGCCTACGCTTGCCATGGAGCAGTGGACATTACAGTTGCATACGATTTTTACGCAGAAGGATGGACGCTTGTGATTTGCCAGAGTTAGCCCCCCCCCCCCGTATTGTGAGTAACTTATTACAGGAGTTTGGGGCGGAGTCAGTTGTCGTAAGAGATAAATTGTGTGGGGTACAATAGAGAGAGCCGGGTACGACACTGTCCTTTACTATTCTGTACTGGGTACAATACTGCAGTCCTTGTACCTAAGCCCATTAGACAACATTCACTGAAAGGGGGAATTAAAAGCAAGCAAAAAACATGTCGGCAAATAAGGAAGGAGACGGAGGTTGGAAGAGCTTTCTTTGGAATTCGGAAAGGAAGGAATTTTTAGGACGCACAGGCAGCAGTTGGTGTAAGTAGCCGCCGTCGTTAGATAGTTTCAGTCAAAGTTTTTCTGGATATTAATTCGAGGATAAAAACGACACGAGCTCGAGCCATGTTGTTTTTTGAAAGTGTGGGTGTATTCTCAGAATACTGTGACGGCGCGGAGAGTAAAATACTTCATTTCCTGATTGAAAAATACAGCACCTGTTTGATTTGACTTGTAGCGTGATGTGTGGTGACTTACATCTTCAATGGAAAGTTACACGAAAAACCCATTCAATTGATTAACCGTGCCGTAAAAGCAAATAATCATATTTATATATATTTAAATATACCTTTTATATATATACCAGTGAACTTCACTAGTCGTTGAATGGAAGACGATTTTGTGAAAGTGAACGAAAATATCAGGACGGTCAAAAGGGTAATTTTCTTATTCAGACTTCAGGGTTCCAAGGGATGTAAAAACGTACCAATTCGTGATGAGTCTGAGCGGGATCGATCATGTGTAATATCTAGTTAAAGCTTGAGTGTCGGTGTCCTTTGCCAAGGAGGTCATTTTGAAGGACATAATTGACATTCTTAAGGTGGGATTCCGGAATGCTGGTTTGTCAGTAACATTTGCTTGTTTTACAGAAATATCATGTTGGTTTATGGCGTCACATAGTTTGGATTAAGAGAAAATACTATTGGTAAAATGGATACATCCCCGCTGGCGTTCTTTCTCTGAACCCAAGTCATTTGCCAATTGATAGGGAAACATCCATAACCTAGATAATCAGCTTTGTTATTCCAATATTAAATGTTTCCAATTCATCCCAGTTCAAGGTTAGTCAAGGTGATCGGGCCTATTCGCTTGATGTTCTCTGATTCGTTTGGCACCAATATAATGTCATGTAAATGTATCCAACAATGAGCATTGATTTACCAATGAGTTCCAGTGTTCCAGTTTCCCCAGCGACCATGCAACATTGTATAACTGGCATCGACGTTAGATGGTCACATTTCTGCTCAGTATTCGAACGGTATGTGCCAACTTGTTGCGGGTCGTAGTTAATCTTTTGGCTACATTTCTTTCCTTTTTTCATCTCGGCGCTTTTGCTATATAGGAAGAGGAAGAGCAGATCACGACTCACATGCTTGGTGTCTAGGGCCAACACCTCCCCCCGCAGAAAAGTTTTTTCTTCCCTAGAGCAGCTACTGCCTTCTGCTAGCGTTACAATTCGTTGCTCTTTGTATTGCAAGTGGGGTAAATTATTACGGTATTCTCACACGACGCGAGAGAAATACAGATTTACATTGTGCGGCTCTAGCGGGGGACCGGAGGCATGCCAGTAGTTTCCTGTTTCGTGCCCTAGCGTAGCTAACTTTGGCAGCCTCTTGTTCGCAGAGAGGTTTTGGTCTTTCATGGTTGCTGGTCACTGAGTGGATTTATTGTATTCACTATATCAATGGAAGTAGTTACGTTACCAAAGTTACGCGTTGTTGGCGTGTCGCCTGTTTGCATAGCCTTCATGTCGCGTGTGGCCATTTAACCGTCTGACCAAATCGATGTTGTTATTGCGCATGGAAACTGAGAGTTGTTTTGCAATCACGATTCAAATTTATATAATCATCAATGAAAGTGTTTATGGACTAACATCGATTGAGCTCTTCCTGTAGTGACGATGGTGATGTGGGAATAATTTTTCCATCAGGGACCTATTAGTCGATTGAAAGCTGAACTTGCAGTTCGAATTAGCCTGGTTTCTGTGTTGCATTCTTTGAGAAATTTAAGAATGTGTCTTGAGTAGTCTTCACAACAAGAAGCCATGCCCACCAAACCGGTCCTGCCGCTCTGTTCTGGGGGAGGGGCACATTACTGGGGGACACGATTGGCCAAAGATTAGGCCCATGTGTTTTTTTTAAATAAAAGTTGGACTGTTTTAACACTTGAAAATGCTCCCTGTCTAGACGTGATCGCTTCGGATGATAACGGGCGCAAATTCAAAGTTAAGCTATTCCTCTTGACGTCCACGGTTGTGTAAGAAAACGTGGAGCCGAGAATCTAATAAATGAGTTGGACTTTGTAATGTGCCTATCTGTAGCCACGGTCACCTTCGACGTGATCGGTTTGTATTACTCAGACACCATTATACTATTGTCTCCTGTGAATTATTCTGCTTATGCATTGCAATAGCAAGTGCTTGCTGTAGATTGTCTATTCGCGGGTTTTGTTGTTATGACCGGGCGACCCAAGAGTATATGTACAATTCGCCTGGCTGTCAGTTTCACGTGCACGGAGAAAGTAGCTTGTCTAGCCACACCTGTCTATATCTGCCTCCTGTGGGTGAAGGGTGTTTGTCAGTTAGTCTGAGAGGAGGGATCTGGAAACAGCGGACAACGACGCGAACCGACTGCCATGCCATTCTTGTCCTCGGTTGCTATTGCATCATGAGAGATTGACACGATTCAGATCAACACACGACGTGTTGAGTTGCAATCCAGGGAAGTGTAAAAGCGGACCGTGGGTTTTATAAATATGCAGATTGCAATGCAGTACACATGCAATGAAAAATAAGTAGTAGAATAGTGATAGAGATGGAAATGATATATAAAGTGCGTGCTGCTAGTGCAAAATACACCACACCCCCTTCTGCGTTATCGCCAATATACCAGAATAATAGGCTCAACAGGTTGCTTAGCGCTTGATAGAGTAGCCTGCTTAGCGTGGTAAATGAAACAATCAGGATTCAAAACATGGTCCATAATATTGCTGGTCATCAGGACAGGCCATATTAGAAGTGGAGAGTAGGACGGAGTAGGAAAGTGAAAGTACTTCAGTGGTTAAGAGTTATCTGCCTGGTCGGTGTTTGAGGTGGCACCAGGAGTGTGGGGATTAACATGTGACAAAAGTTACATTGAAGTTTACTATAAACAGTAAATAAACAGTCAAATAATCAGTTTAGATAACGTAAACCTCAGTGAACAGGCAGATTAACAATAGGTCTCTCGCGAAGACTGTCTTGTGTCATTATGTGGATAATTCAATTGCTACTAGTTTGACTATCCCAGACACTTAATAATGACAGCATTAGTTTGGATAAGCAGAAGTAAAGCTCTTCAGCCGCTTGGAAAGTACGAGTGATAATGTAGCCATGTTGGTTATTCGGTTTCTGAGTGATGATATCGAAGGAAAACCCGGAGTTTGAGTCACAGTAAATCTTCAGCAGTACACCCCACTAACCGTACAATATCTATCGTTAAATAATTGTATTACTGTTAATTCTTTCTTACCACGTGTCCCGATAAGAAGAGTTATTCACCCTAGACATCTTCCATTAAAATATCTCTGGCATTCTTCCTGGAGAGTTTCTCCCTGGGAGGGAATATCCCCTGGAAGCCCCACCGCTGGCTTCTATTGGCCCAGAATATTCCGTCAGAATGATGACAACACAGGTATTATTATGGGCAGTCACCTTTCAAGGTCCCCTTCATGGCCCTCCAACACTCAACTCGTTAGAGTTTCCCTGAACGATCAAACAGCATATCAGTGGATGATCTAGCACCGATCTATAGCGTCACTTGGCATTGCAGTGAACCCCCGTGTCTCTCTCTCTCTCTCTCCACAGTTAAAATCTTCCTCTTCTATCTTATTTTCTACGGGTGCCTGGCAGGGATTTTCATTGGGACCATCCAGGCCCTGCTGCTAACCCTTAGTGACTACAAACCCACCTACCAGGACAGAGTCGCCCCACCAGGTAATGATCTCTACTCTTACTCCCTGCTCATGTAGCTTTCCTCAGCATCAGACACTAGGTAGATGGTATACTGTACCCCTACATATGGATGTTACTCTTCATCGCTGGGTAGGAGTGTGTTTCAGCTGGCTTTTTTTATCCTAACCTAATTCTTCTAACCAGCAGTGGAAATTCTCCTAACTTGACTGCGGTAGTTCTCTTAACTTGCTGCATAACTTCTAGCGTTTTTCAAATGATAACTTGGGCCTGTAGATTTGTACTATAGAGTCAACTTTGCTGTACTGTTGTCACTTTGTAAATTATGATTTCAGTCAGTAGTTAATTGAAATGTCAAGGTATGAGATACTCTGAAGGTGATCGTGATTAAGGGATTATACATTTTCAATCATTGGCTGTATTGAGTTAGCTCCGTGGAACAAACAGATTTAAACCAATTATAATCAAAGGATTATAGCTGTGTAGTTAATTGGTTTTACAGCAAACATTTGAACGTTGTATATGAAGGAAATAGAAGAGTGATTTAAAAATTCAGGCTTGGTAAATAGCTGAAGTGCATTTACAATGTGTAGCACATAAGCTTGAAATGTGGAATATAGGCCACGATAAATATAATCTAGATCAATATATTATAGAGTAACATAGAAAACGAAGTATAAAAAATACTATCCACAAACACCTTGTAAAATGTAGTGGAAAATCAAGAAAATAAAACATTTAATTGTTTTACTGCAAAAATGTAGAAACATTTGTTATTAAGAAAAAAAAACGTTTATAAATGCTTTTAAAAGATTAAATAATAAATGAATAGACCCACGTGTTAAATATTTGTTGTTTGTGGAATTGTAAATTGCATTAAATTGAATAGGACGCACCAGACACCTAAATAATAATTCAAACCACATATTTCCAAGATTGACTTACCAAATGTATGGATTTCTATGAGAAGGTCTGGTGTAAGACCAGCTGCTACTGCCATAATAATGCTGACACACGACACATGCTACTAAGACATTAACCTGGGTGTAAGGTGACATCATGTCGTTTTTGACAGGGTTTAGTCCTGGAAAGGTACAGGATGCATTCTGGACATGGCTGCCTGGAGCTGGGCAGCGAGGGGGGCTGCCTGGAGCTGGGCAGCGAGGGGGGCTGCCTGGAGCTGGGCAGTATGGAGGAATATCCATAGTGATTATTTGCCTGAATTGATTACATAATGATTTGGAATAATACATGTATAATTAGTTGATTACTCTTTTAGGTGCTACCACTAGGTTAGAAGTTTGGAGCTGTCAGTAGTCCCATTAACCCTGACCCATATTCAGAAACATACGTCCTACTTCTCTGCTATAGGTATCTTCTATAGGTTACTCTGGTTGGTGAATGATATCAGCAGAAGGCCTGCGCTAAGTGCTTGGTGTAGATAACACGTGGGTTAACTGTGGCACCTCTACTGTTTTACAGCCATGGGTATCCCAGGGTTATGGAACGTTTGGTGAAGGATTGTGGGTACTGGGCTTTGCATGGTTTCTATTGTGCCCAGTACATTAGCTGGTGTTTTATTCTCCAGGCGTCCCTCTACGAACGCCACCTACCGTTTGAAGGTCCTTCTGACCTCCGACAGCTTCAGCCATTTTGTCCTTTGCTTTTCCTGCCTGGCTGCCTGTCCGCTTCTGTCCTCAGCACTTCGCAGCTTGTAGTGGAACTTGACTGCCTGTCTCATCATGAACACATCTTTGGGAATGGACTTTCACACCCTTTGTGCCCCCGGCGGGTCTCACACAAACCTGGCAACCGCTGGGTGGTTTTTTTCTCTCTGAGGAATCTTAAGCCTGTTTAGAGAATTTCATTCTGAAATCGTTCTAAGTAAATGGCACATTGAAGGAGTGCAGCCTTCTGTGTTAGTAATAACCTCCTCTAATGAAGTTCAGAGGCACGGTTGCTTTCTCTCCTTTCTCTCTCTGTCTCTCTCTCTCGCCATGCCATGGCATCCTCTCCTGCCTTGCCAAGGCCCGTTTGCATAGCGTGCGCTGCCGCCCAGGCGGTATTTTTAGCAGCCATTGTAGGAGACTGGCTTCATGCACATGGCCCTGTCGGCCATTTCCCCCTCTAGAGCGGTTGACTATCAAAGGCTGGCCAGGCGCCGAGGGGCAGGCAACAGCCACCACATAAGTAGGTGTGGAGTGTCGTGTGCTGAAGTGAGTTTCCATTGGTGCCCAGATAAAGGAAGGAGAAAGCAGCTAGAGTTTTGGAGAGCCAAAGTCCCGCCTCTCATTCTGAGGCTAAAAGTTTCCATTGTGAGTGAAGACCACGTGAGGCAGGCTGTTTGGTAGGCGGGGGCAGGGGGTTGGGGGAGGCTTTCACAAGCCTTGACTGGAAATAAAACGTCATCATATTGAACATTTGACTCCCCAAAAACATGTGGCAGGACAAATATTTTCAGTATCACTGGGCTTTAAGATATGAATGGTTTCTTTAGTCACGGTTCTTACATCACAGCCACTGGGACATGATTCAAATTTGGATGCTGGGGGGAGGGGGGCATGTTTAAAAACAACACCAGGTTCCAAACAATGATTCCTCTCGCCCCCCCCCCCCCCCCCCCCCCCCCCCCCCC